>PVLA01000906.1:0-161810 GCA_004027455.1 Hydrochoerus hydrochaeris | reverse complement strand
TCAACTAGTGATTTCTTACTGTTTATCTTCTTTTCTTGAAATTCTGTAATATTTCTACCTTTTTCCTGTTTTTTTCTCTTTAAATAAAAAATGTATAATTGCTATTGTAAAAAAGAGAAAATAGGAAGTGCTATAAATATATAACTGCATGTATATTTATGTGTGCAGGATTGTTACCCATATTTCTTAGTTCTTGTTTGATTGTTGAACAGATCTGTTTGCAGTCTCACTGCTTGAGTGTCCATTTTGTGTGCTTTAATTTTGTAACTTGAACAACTATTACTAAAAGAGCAATATATAATGTATCAGCTAGTGATTTCTTACTGTGCATTTTTTTTTGAAATTCTGTAATATTTCTCTCCTTTTTCTGTTTTATCCCTTCAAATAAAAAATTTTTTTAAAAAAGTCAGGCTGCTTCTTGACAGGCCATGGCAGTGCTATGCCCAGACTATATGCCCACTGCTTGGTATGGTAGGTCCTGCTGGTACCACCCTGATCTCCTTGCAGGATGGGTGCACCAGCCTCCCAGCTTCTGTGAGGACTGACTGCTACAGATTCTTGGAGGGTTAGCCTCAGCTCAGTGGGAGCCACCAGACCGCCCAAGGCTAACCTCCGCCCTCCCTGTTCCCTTGCCCTGCACCAGTAGCCAAGGACAGACAGAGAAGTACGGAAGAGCAGCTCCCCTCCCTTGAGTCAAGGCTGGCTTTGTGGTGTAAATCGAGTCCCTGAATTCCCTGTTTGTCTAGACTAAAGCAGTTACTCTCCATGCAGCCCCTATCCTTGTTTTATTTTCTGTTGCTGATAACACTTTCCTACCACTTATTTTCAAGTTCTGCTTCCAAGGTATGGTTGTATCTGGGCTGGTCATGTTCCTGGGCTCCGTTCAGCCTCTTTTCTGCAGCCAAACGGTACATGAACTCAGTACACACTCAAAGCTTTGTGGTCCCCTGTGGTCAGCCCAAAAGCGGTAGCATGCCCCAGTGCCTGCCTGGCAGTGGCTGCCTGAGACCCTGCTCCCTGCTTGTGGAGCACGTAGCTGCTCTCTGAGGCTGCTCTGAACAATGGCCTCTTAGAGCTGCACAGCCCCAGCCAAAAGCCACAGAGCCTGGCGGGAGTGTGCCCTGCCAAGCACATCACATCCGGCATCTGCACACAGATTCAGGAGGGTGCAGAGGAGAAGGGGGAAGAACTGTTTTGGAAAATCCTATTATCTAGCCAGGCCCCCATTGATAGCCCATGCATGAAACCAATTTAAAAAGCGTGAGTCAAAAGCCTTGGAGGAGCGCCTGTTCTCTGGGGAGCCCAGCAATCACCCTGCCCACGGGCCTCCGCAGACCGAATGCCATTCTGCTGCTGTCCACAGAACAGCTCTGCTCTGGAGCTGTCACTCAGTGCCCTGGGCTGACCAGCCCTCTTGCTTTGGCGGATGTCGGGAGAATTTATTACAGTAAGAGAAGAGAAACACTTGGAATCAAGCATGATTATTTTCAGATCTCCATTTTGCTGATGATTTGAGCAAGCTCAAATGAAACTTTTTGGGCACCAGGGGTTTTCCAAGGTCATATTTTCTGTCCATCTCCTGTCACTGGGTTCAGGCAATGGCACAGACCCTTGGACAGCACATGTAATTGGGACAAGGTACTCAATCTCTCCTAGCCTTGGCTTTCTTCTCCGTAAAAGGAAAACACAGCTCAGAGCTGATGTAAGGACTAAATGAGATGCATGCAAAAGTGCTTTAGCACACAGTAGGTACTCAAATTAGACGCTCTTTATTTTTCACCTCACCCATGGTAGGGCTACAAGAATCCAGGATAGAAGCTACTGGTTTTCTTTGTAGGACATTCTGATATGTCTTACTTGTGTGACACGAATCTTATTTAGCTGGAGTTCCTCTTTTTGAAAAGGAATTTATTAAGTGTTCTAGTCTCAACAGAGACCACTGCTAGTGGTCAACACCAATCGGAGGCTGATAACATACCAGACACTGTTCAAGTATTTTATACACAGTAAACTATTTAAGCCACACTGTAACCCTGTGTGTTAGATACAGCTATTATTCCCAGTTTACAAGAGAAGAGACTGAGGTCCTGAAATTGCCCAAATTCACATGCTGCTGAATAGAGACAAGATAGAAAGATGTAGAAAATGTCAACAGGGATCACAGTGGTGGATTCTCTGCTCTGCTTCATCTCAGGAATTTTCCACTGGTGAAGTGGCTTCACCAGTTCTTCACACCCTAGCCCCCCATGTTAGATTTGTACAGAAATTTGCCCACTTCATCTTTGACCTTAGCACCTCTCCTGAATGTCCTGATGGGTTGAAGGCCACAGAGATAGGAGCGATCCTGGACCTGTAGGTGTTTCCTCTCCGCTCCAGTGGGGGCTTTGTCCCTATGCTAGTGCCATCTGACAGGTCGCTAAAGCCATTGTAATGGCTCTTCCTTTTCCGGATCTCCTTGGACTCTTCCTCCTCCTCCTCCTCTTCCTCCTCCTCCTTCTCGGTGGAGGTGCTGATCCAAGTAACGACAGAAAGCACCTGTGCATAATCCAGGGATGGGGTGGGAGTAGAGGGGCATTCTGTGCCTTCTTTGGAGTGTGAATGGCCTCCAGAACTTACAGCCAAAGATTTTGGGGGTAACACAAAAGAACACAGTGATGGAGTGTGTGGGCTGTAGATTCAGCTCAGGAGCTGTGTGTGTTGGGATCTCCAATTCCTCATCTGTACATGGGAATGCTGAGAGGATTCAAAGTGTAAAATACAGTATCTGAAATAGGTTAAATAAATTTGAGTTCTCACAGGGGCCAGACTCAAGACTGAAAGTTGCTTTTGGTTTGCTCTTTGGGTCACCAATTCATCCAAAAGAAAAGTTCACTTTGTGTTCAAAGCAGTCAAAGCTCAGTGTATAAAAATCAATGGGAGACCTTTGTCTACTGGCTTGGTCTACAACTATGCTAAGCAAGAGGAGAGCAGAAGGGAGGAGGGACCTGGGGCCAGGAGCAGACCTGGGTCGGGAGAGCCACTCTGTCCTTGGTGTCAAGATACTTAGCTGCCTCCAGGTGAGTGGATGGAGATTTGAACTTGGTAGAAGCCCTTGCTCAGCTAGCAGCAAGCTCAGCCTGGTTAGATAATTAGGCCACCTCTGAAGGGGACTCTACCCAGTCAGAGTGAGGGCATCCCCTGGACCCTGGTCCTCTGCTCTCATCCTTATGGCACTTTGCTGATGGTGTGTTGGTGCTGTCCCTCCCAGCCCAGCCTTACCTGCTCAGAGTGGAGGAAAGATGGAGAGCCCTCAGGGCTGGGAGAGGGAACAGGGCTCTCTGCAAGCTCTCAAGCATCATAGACCCTGCTGCAGAATCCCTGGAACCAGGACCTGACCTAAAAAATCTGCCCCTCTCCATAGAAGAGGACCATATTATTAATGGATAACAGATGCTCCCAAAAGGGATCTTTGCAGCCCTTCTGTGACCAGATGGGGTCCCATTAGCCCCCTTGCCCAGTGCTCTGCCCAGAGTTGGGTGCCAGCCCCTTTTCTGTCTATCTAAGGTCCTCAGTGTGACCCCTTTTTTCTTGGCAGCAGGCTATCCTGAAGGAATGCCCAACACTATGGCAGAAATTGTGGCCTGTCTACAAATGAGCCAGGGGGGCCTGATACCTTCCAGGGGACACAGAAGGTCATGCAAAGCAAGTGAAAACTAATCCACTCTAAAAGGAATATCTCAGCCCTGCCAACAAGAAGACACCTTTCTGCGTGGACAGTGCTATAGACAAGACACAGGCCTTCATTGGAAGGCAGCAGGAATCCTTCTTGCTTTCTGGTCTCAGTTTTAAGGCACTAGAAAAGCAGAGAAGAGATCACAGAGCTTTACCTGCCACGGATAAGGATCTTGTGGGATTGGATTTTGAGCCAGCAGTTCAGAGAGAGCAGCAGTTTCAGCTACCTTAGGGAACCACAGATGCATCCACACTCTCAGGGCTGCTTACTGTTGAAGCCACCACCACTAGAAGCACCCTTAAAGACTGCGGGTGCTTGCACCCCCCCCCCAGAAATCCTCACTGGAACTGGAAAAAGGACAAGGTCCAGACACTAAAGGTTTTCTTTTCAAGATGCTGGGATTGATTTCAGGGCACGTACTAGGCAAGCACTCTGCTACTCATCTATCAGCTCAACCCATGGGGACTTCTCAGGTCTCCCTGGATGACTCTCATATGCAGCCATGCTTGAGAACACACAGTGACAGACATGGCTCTGGATGCAGCCAGATTGTCCCCATCATCTCAAAAGCTGTCCTTAACTTTCCCAAATAATTTTAGCATGACTCAGTTCAAAAGTAAGCATTGTGAGACTATTTTGGAGGACATTCAGAACTTAAGCAAAGAATGAAAGGTCCAGTAGAGAAATAATTGTACAGTGCCCAAGTATGTAATTAATTGCGCTCAGCAGGAGAGACCTCAATGGACTGATGATGTCTCTGTGGGGTTAAAGGTCAGCTGATCAATGGTTTGAATCCAATTACTCCACATCTTTAGAAAAACCATAGACTTAAAAAAACTTTTTATTTTGAAGAGTTATAAGTTCACAGCAGTTACCAAAATAGTACCGAGCAAGCCCCTGTTCCCTTTACCCAGTTTACCCAGAGGTAACATTTTGCATAACTATATGCAGTATCACAATTAGAAGATGAACATAAATAAAACCCACAGGCCTTATGAGGATCATAAACTTTTTGTTGACTTTAACTCTGTGGTCTTTATTCATTCATTCAAAACTCTGCCATGAGACACCGTCTTGGTATTTATCAAAACATGGTCTGGAGGTCATCTACGTCAGAATCATCGCAAAACTCAGTAGAAACGCAAATTCAGTTCCCCTGTCCCAAACCTTCTGAATCCCCACAGCTGGTGGGTCTGTTTTTAACAAATTTTCAGACGATTTTTCTAGTCCCAAAAGTTAGGAAACCACTAATCTGCTCTGCTGTGGGCATCAGTCTGCACAGAAATGCACTAGGAAAAACTAGTCGCTGCCCTCATAGGGCAGAGGAAGGGACTGATATTGAAACACAGAGACAGTGGCCACACAGGGCCAGAGCACAGGGAAAGCCTCCAATCTCAGGTGGGGAGGAGCCTGGGAAGTGGAGGGTATTTGAGTTGGGTTTTGACTAATAAAGCAGGAATTTGACAAGGCACTAAAATCTCAGGCATCTCAACTCCCTCAGCCCTAGAAACAGAATTTCTAGTGGGGGTTGTATAATGGTGGGGAGACTTACTCAGCTGTGTACCCACCATGCCTGTACACTGAGGGTGCTCAATTAATGTTTGATGTCTACAAACACAAGAAGCAGGGCTGCTGCAGGTTAAATGAAGAATTTGGCAAGGATGATGGGTAGACGGTAGGGTAGGTGGGTGAGTGTACACCAAACTGTCTAGGGGTATCAGAGGCAGGGAGGGCCTGGCTGAATTCTTGGCCCTAGAGGGCTGCTGTCCTCTCTCCTAAGGCTAGGAGGGGAAGGGGTGGAGCCAGGGAGAAAATGTAGCAGGCTGTGTATACAATGTCCTCATCCTGTTCAGTGAAGCCCCAAACACTCCAAGGCTCCACGGGAGTCAGCTGACTGAATTTGAGCTAAGTGGCCTTCAGGTTAGAGGAAAAAATAAAAAGACATTTACCTTAAAAGTACTCTCCTGCTCTCTTAATAAGTATATTAAATTTAAATGCCAGGGACAGAATCATAAACTCTCCTTCTTGGAGGATTACGGCCGGGGCCCAGCTGAGCAGCAGAGCTATGCTGGCCTTGAGAGGCACAGGGAGGGCAGAGGTGCACTGCTTGCTCTTCGCTTCCTGCCTTTCTCTTGCTGAAATTTGTGAGGACGTCATCTGGGTTCCAGCACTAGAGCAGAAGAAACTGGAAGGAGTTTTGGAAACATGCCTTTCTCTTTGAAGATGGGCTGAGGGTACAGGGTATATTGCCCAGAGGCAGGGAGATGGCTGAGAAATGTCCTCCCCCAAGAGTCCAAGCGTGAACCTTCAGCCCACCTCGATGGGGCTTGATGGATGCATTGTGTAGAAGCAACTGCAGCCCTGCTCAACTGTACAACTCAAAATCTGCTTATCACAGTAGTTCTCGAGTAGGCACATTGAAGTCTGACAATTATGCTGGGAGGAAACCACACCCCGAGGCCGTAGTCAAAGAGTTCCCACTGGTGGTCATAGCAAGTAGCTGAGGCTTAATTAAAAGAATGTTGGCACTGAAGCCTGAACTCCCTTTGAGTTTTAAGCCTCTATTTGCACGTCAATAAATTGGGATTAAGCATTTGTATCTCAGAGGGTTGTGTATAGATTCAAGGGAAGTTCTAAGCATGATGCCTGGTACCCAAGAGTCCCCTCATATTAGCCAAGATTGAGCCAGGCATGAAAACAATCGCTCATCCCTGTGGCTGTAGTGGGGCCTGAAAGAAATCAAATGCCCTGGAAAAAAATGATGCTGTAGCCTGTGAAATGTGTAATCTACATTACATGTTTTCAATTTCCCAGTTGGAATCATTTATGGATTCTTTTCTGCAAGTGTATACAAGGCCATACAGCCTCTAGGCCAAATCTGTCCCACTTGACCCTAAGCTGCCCATTTGACATTTTTAATTAAACATTTTGTTTTACTTAATGATCTTTTGGGCTAGTCTTGTAAGGCCTTATTCCCTACCAGTAGGGTTTGGGGAGCTTTGATGAAATGTGAGAAACTGACTTCTCTCCCTGCTGCCTCACCTGCAGGAAAAGGAAGAGGGCAGGGTCTCCATAGTTTGTTCAGATCGGAAAAGGAAGTACTGTCTGAAGAATCTGTGTTGCAAACTGAAAGATAGATGTATCCCGTGATGCCACACGGGAGGTGTTCCCAAGCTTGTGTATTCTCTTCATTTTGTTGTCGGCCCCATGGCTGGGGCTGGGGACTTGCCCGTGAGACTCACAAGTTTTCACACCAGCAGCAGGCCCAGTGTGTTGGATATCCATGATTCATTATGCTATTTTCTTCCTGAAGAAATCTGAACACAGAGAACTTGGAGCTGCAGGGTGCTGGGGAAGCAGTACGAATTTGTTCTAGGACATGTACACATTCAGACTCAACCGGAACAGGAGGACCGAGCAGATGACAGCTGGAGTCTCTGCTATTTCCCATCGGTGAAATGCCCTCCGCTCAGTAGTATCCCACATTTCAGAGAACTGCAGAGTTATCTGCTGGAAATAAAGTGACAACTTCGGAAGTGTTTCACAAATTTAGAGGCTCACGAAACTCGAGGTTTTGGGGTTCAATGGCAGGGGACATTCTGCAATGGCAAAATTTATGATTATGGCTCTGAGATGTGATAGTATCCCCATAATTTGTAGACCCAGATATATGGCTCTGAGGCTCATCTTTGGGCATTGAATTGTTGTGGGAAAGGATCTTACAACTGGAGGCAGAAATGGTGTGTGCAACTACACACATCTGCAGTACCTTTTAAGAGTTTAAGCCATTAAAAGATAATATTCTCAGCCACTTGATCAGAACTGATCAATGACAAACACCAGGCTTATTACTGTACTACAGCAAGAACAAAATTAATTAAATGGGGGTTGGGATGTAGGTTCCCCCCTGCAATATTTATATTGCTGCTGAAAATCCATACTTTTAAATATACTTCACCATTGTTAATCATTAACATTGTATGTGACCTGTGCTTAATTCAGCTTCGATCACATAGAACAAAACTGGCAAAACCAGGGTGTCTCCAGGCTAATATGCTTCCAGCAAGCAGAGGGCTGTGTTCCCTAACCCAAGGCCTAAACTTGAGAAGGCAGCGTTGTAGTAAGGCCAGGTATCGCCAGCTAGGCAGGACATGATCAATGGGCCATGGAGGACTGACCGTTAAACCGGGACTGCAGTAAAACAGCGGGGATAAATCAGTATCAGGGATGCAGAGAGATCATTTCTGTACTTAGTGCTGGACCATCATTTTCCTCCCTGCGGCTCCTGCTTCTTACCTGGCCTGCAGGTGCCCCGTAGTTTCCAGGCTCTCTGCATGGTTCTCAGCACACTGTGGCTCTGTGTCCATTTCCTTCTTGGTGACCACTTAGATTACCTTTCCCCCTCCCCCATTGCTTCCAGGGGCGTCTGCTTCCCATATCAGCAATTGCCCACCTCCCTTAATCTGTGCTGCCTTCCTGCAGATCTCTGAGCTACATTCAGGATATTTACTGTCTATCCAAGATGTGTGGATGAGCCAGATAGATATGGTTATAATCAAATGCTTATGGGCAAAGCGTGGCCCAGAGAAACCAAGTGTGGAGTGACCCATTTCCAGACAGTGGACCTTAACACTTGCTTTGAGCTTGCATCAAGGAGGACATCCCATTGCACTATGCCCCCCAATATCCCTGCACATATACCCCAGTGACGGAAACAGCTAGTACCCAGAGCGCAGATTGTAACTCAGAGAGTTTACAGAAAAGGCAAAATTGCTTTCATATTTACTCTTTTTTTTTTCAGTACTGGAGACTGAATACAGGACCTTTACATTGAGCTACATTCACAACCCCCGTCTTACTTTTTATTTTGAGACAGGGTCTCACTATGTTGCCACGACTGGGGTTAAACTTGGGCTTCTTCAGCCTCAGACTCCCAGAGTGCTGGGATAACAAGTGTGCTTCACCATGCTGGGCTGATATTTTATCTTTATAACTCATTAAGTATTATCTGCCTCTCCAGAATATATATTTATCTGTTTTATGCTTCAATAAAATTTTCTTTAAAATCTACAACCTTGTCACTCGCAGAAGCAGCCTGGCACTGTGAAGCTGTTCAGGAAGTCCTATTTCCAGAGAGTGCCAAGGGTGACCCTTACTACATTCCCACTCTCTGAGTCCCTGCAGCAGCAGTGAGAGTGCGCAGCTGGCCTGCCGCTGGGGCACAGCAGTGAGGAGTTCAGAGGCATGAGGTCTTTGTCCTTCCCTAACTGGATTGTGGATTTGGTGGCTGCCTCCAGGAAGAACAATTATCAGAGCCCTGAGGTGGTGGGGGGCACCCTTAGCATCTGGGATCCCTAGAGCATGTTCCAGCGCCTGACGGCCCAGACCAAAGCAAAGCCCCAACTGGCCTCTTGCTCTTACAAGGGGTAGAGGTGAGATGGTGGATGGAGCTGTGTCTCCTTTACTGTCATGGGCATTAGTTTAGGCAAGGGGAACTGCAAAGACGAGCTAGATGGGGGCCTGGTCCCCTAGGAGGAAAGGCAGCTTGGTAGAGCAGACATCAATATTCAAGTGTCCAGGCTGAGCTGAGGGCAGGCAGCAGTCTGAGGACCTCCCTGAGTAGCCTCTAGATGGCAGGTCTCAGTAACCTTGGTCAAAGACCTGCCAGTGTTCTGGATGATTCCAGTGACTGCAGCTTTTGGCCATGGTTTGATGGATTACCCTGCTTCCAGGCCGTGTGGTCTGGATGTCTCTGTCCAGAGTTCCGGGTTCTTCTCTGGTTTGCCTCCCATTCTCCCTCTTGTCACTGACTCTCTGCCATCCCAAAGTTGTGACTTCCCCTGGTCTCCTTCACCAGAGCCGGCCCTTGCTCCTACCTGAAACGGCTTCCTACTATGGTTGTCTAGCTAAGCCTCATTTATTCTGCAAGACTGAACTGCAATTTGGGCATAGTGGTCTATATCTGTAAATGAAGCACTCTGGGAGGCTGAAGCAGGAGGATTGCAGGTTTGATCCTATGCTAGACAACTTAGTGACTTCATGACACACTGTCTCAAAATATAAATAAATAGGCAGAGGATGTATCTCAGTGTGAAGGTCCTGGGTTCAATCCTTAGTGCTGCCACCAGTGATGAGGCCTCTCTGACCATCTCAGTCTGGGCCATTCGGTGAGAGTCTGCATTTCCACAACCTTCCATCTTTGCCCCCCATCAACAGGGTCACCCCTGCTCCTCTGTTCTACCAAGGCTCTTTTTCTCCAGGATTAAAAAAAAAATGGTTAAGACTTGCCACAGTGTGGGACTTGGCTAGGCAAGAATAATGAGAGCCTGCCAGCAAAAACAATAACCCTGCCCTGGATTGATTACACATCATGTGCCAGGCACCTTGATAGGCAGCTGACGTATATTAACTCAATTAATCCTCAGCACAGTCCTGTGTGATCTGTGATTTCCACTTCACAGTGTGTGAAACAGAGCCTCGGTGTTGCCCAAGGTATCAGAGCGAAGGGGAAGAGGGAGGCTGATGGGAGACTGGAGTGGAGATCTTTGCTGTTAATCAGCGTCTTATACGAGCTAGATCTTGGCTTTAGGCAGGTGCCTGGTGGGCCTGGTTGTCCCATAGCATAGCCCATAGGACAAACCTGATGTGCACACCCTTCACCAGCCACTACAGCTGAGGACTGGGCCTCAGAGGGCTCAGAGTCAGCCCTCAAGGGCTCAGCTGTGATGAGTTGCCCAGTGCCCCCTCTTGGCTTCTCTATCTTGTGTCCCTATAGGTGCCCGCCCTTGCTCTGCCTCACTGTGGGAGAAGGAGAGATGAACTACACCATGCACCATTCACAGGCTGAGCGACGCTGGGCCTGGTCCCATCACAGGAGCCCTGACATTGATGAGTGAGGATCTCCAGGTCATTTTTCACTTCCAGGAGGAGCCAGCTCTCCTGAAGAGCCTGGTGGCTAGCAGTGGTCCACAGCCCTGCCCACCAAGCTTACCAGCTGGGCTAGACACTGCCCTGAGCAGTCCATGGAGAAGGAGATAAGGGAGGAGATATCACTATCTCGTCTCTGTGCCCCCAAAGTGAAATTGGAATACTAGTTCCACCTTGGGCATCACTGACCCAGTATTTTCCTCTCTACTGGCAGTTTCTTGGAGGGTTCCTCATCTGGCCAGCACGAAGCAGCTCTTAATTATTTGTGTCAGTAATTGAATATTGTGGCCTGGAGCATCCAAAATGGCAGATCATCAAACATTTGCTCTGACTCGCTCTCTTTGCGTTGCGGTTGTGTGGCTTTTGGCTATGCCTGGACATGGGCCTCCTTGGTGCTGACCAAACCCAGAGGAAGCCCTGCTTGCAGCAGGTATGAAGCTGTTCTCCATGTCCCAGAGCTTTTAGTCCTGCCTCAGAGTCTCCACTGGGGACGTTGATGCCCTCCCCTCAGGAGGAGAGGAGCAGAGCCCAGAAAGTTAAGGGTGCCTTGGGTTATTCCCTGTCAGGTAGATTTTCCTGGGTGTTTCATTGCGGCTCTGAGCTGAGCACAGTGGGATGAGTTTCTGTGCTTGGGAAAGAGAGGAGCATCCAGTGGACATGCCCAGAACACCCCGCAGCACCATTGCGCTCCATCCTGGCCCTGCCGGCTGGCTGTTACCACTTTGGAATTGGTAGAATTCCTCCCCTGAAGGCTGAAGCTCATGTCCAACAGTTCCAGATCTCCCAAGGTTTTGCAAACATCTCCCTTCCCTGACCCCCTAGACTCAAGATGCTGTTCTTCCCTGGTGGCTCTCTGAACCCTGCCCATACATTTGACTGGTCCCTTTGACTCTCTGTAGGCATCCCTTGAGTGTGCCATCAGCGTCCTGCCAGGACCCTGCCCAATAAACATATTGGCAGGTGGAGTCACTGAGTTATTGATCGAGAACAAAATTTGCCCCACAGTCCACAGCCCAGCACCTATAGTGTGCAGCCTACCAGCCTCCCAAATCAGGAAGGAGAAAGCTTCAGACGAAGACTTTCCTTCCCCTGCCCACCCCAAGCCAAGGAAGTGTCATGAAAATCCCTTGCTGACAGAGGGCACTGCCTAAAAAGATGATCTCCTCCTCCCCTTGCTGGGTACTTACGTTGTGGCAACAGCAGACTTGTCTCAAATTCTTGTGGTGTGGGGCCTAGGAAAGGTCCTCAGAGCCCACTTTGTGGTCAGAGTCTAGAGGGGGTAGAATATGTCGTAAAGACGAAATGGGCCATTAGAGTTTGGCTGTCCTGCTGTGAGAACTGGTGATGACGGTTGCTGTGAGAGACAGTGGGGAGCCCACTGCCCTGTCAAAAGACCCCTACACGGGAGAAAGTTGTGTTTGGACATCTCCCGGGTTATCCAGTAGCCCCAAAGAACCTTCTAAAGCTTGAACCAAGTAAAAAGAACCTCTTCCTTACTGCCTGAGCCTGGAGCAGCAGAGGCAGCACAAAGGTCAGGGGAGAGGGAGGAAGAGCCAGGAAGCAGAGTAAGGAGCAAACTAGTCCCTGTCCACTGCAGGGCCTCACACCTTGGACAGTCTGGGGCAGACCCGAGAGAAACATTCCACTGAATGAGTGAAAAAATTGACACGTAATAATTGCACACACTTTCGGGGTATGGCGTGATAGTTCAGGGCATGTATACAATGTGTCATGATCAGATTGGGGTAACTGACATACCCATCACCTCAGACATTTATTGTGTCTTTGCGTTGGGAGCATTAAAAATCTTCTCTACTAGTTATTTTGAAATATTCAATTAATTGTCAACCGTAATTACCCTACTGCGCTGCAGAACATTGGATCATATCTCTTCTATCCAAATGCACACCCGTACCCATTAACCACCTCTCTCACCCTCCTTCCGGAAGCCTCAGGCTCCGGGAACAACTATTCCACTGTCTGCGTCTACGATATGAACTTTTTTTAGCTTCCCCGTAGAAGTGAGGATGTGCTGTGTTTGTCTCAAATGGGGCTTTTAAATAACTGGAAGATAAGAAAAAAAAAAAAAGGTTAAATACTGAAGTGTGATTGAAAGATTAGGATTCTGCATCCGTGGGTGGGGGTTGGGGGTAGAGCATTTCGAAGAGCCCTTGTGAGTGGCAGTAATGGTAATGAGGGGAACGCGCTATTTCCTGATGTCACCCCCTCCGATGTCAACTGTTTAATTCATTGGTTTTAAATTCAATTAAGTCTTTGGGATGCTGTGAGACTGCAGACTAAATAAAAATATAAAAGCAAAGGAAAATTTTTAAAAAATAGAGAATTTAGACCAACTGAACATGTTGAAGGCAAACCGAAGGTCACAGCACAGGTCATATCCGAGGCTGCGATACAGATGCCGGGCACATTGCCTTGGAGTTCTGCCAGCTTCTGAGCAGGGACCATGCGAGGCAATATTGGAGGGTGTGTGTGTCTTGGACAGAGATGCAGGAATGAATGGAAGACAGTCACCTGTTTCTGGGACCTCACTGTCAAGGGGGATATTTAGTTGTATACTGTCCTTTATGATCTGCCTGCCTTCCAAGCAGTCCATTCCTGAGAAATAAATCCACAGCCGATAATCGCTTATTCATTTACTGAGCAGCTGCTGCCAGGGCAAACAGAATGTCCTGGGTCAGACAGCTCCAAGGCCACTCAGGCACATCCAAATGCGCTACAGTATAACTGAGTGAGTATAAGACACCATGAAAGATTCTCTGGGTAGAGGAGACAGGGCCTATGTGAGCCTTGAGTTGCTTTGGGCTGGCTTTGTGTACCTTCTGAGAGGTTCATTTTCTTTTTTTTTTTTTTTTGGTACTGGGGATTGAACTCACGACCTAGCGCTTGCCAGGCAGACACTTAAGCCACTGAGCTAAATCCTCAGCCTGAGAGGTTTGTTTTCAGAATGTCTATCAAATTCTTACTTTGTGCTAGGTATGAGAGAATGTATCAACAGGCAAAATTTTACTTAGCTTCAAAGATCTTGATATTTCATGATAGCAATGGGTTAGAAAACCATTATAAGCAACAGCACATTTTGCTGCCACACTAGAGGAAAGCCAATGCAGGGAGGTCAGGGGACAGTGGTGGATGCCTGTCCCTGGGAGGGCAGGGAAGTCTTCCCCCTGAAAAAGCACTACCGTGAAGAAGGGGATGGACTCTCTAGGCCGAAGGATCAATTCAGGGGTATCCCAGAGGCTTGCCTGAGAAGAAGCGGGCATGAGAGACTGCGGCAAGGGGGCCACGGGCAACGGGGTCTTCCTGGCAAATGTTAAGGACTTTGGACCTTACTCTGTAGGCAGTTTCCAAAAGGTTTTAATTCGGTGACAGACTGTTGTCAAATTTGCATTTTGGCATAATAAACTCTGGTGGTAAACAGGGCTGGGGTTGTCAGGTAGGATCCAAAGTAGGAAGATCAGTTAGGAGCCTGTGAAAATAATTCCAGTAAAACCAGATGTGAGCATCTGGATGCAGTGGTGAGGTGAGAGCCCAGAGATTTTGGTGGAAGAAGTGACCAGAACTAACAAATGGGCTGGGGAAATGCAGTGGGAGGTATTGGGGTAGCCCCTAGGCCTCTGGTCTGGGTTGAGTGGCTGATGGACAGGTCAGGGGGCCTCACTCCAACTGCTTCAGCTCTGGTCACACTCTTGGTCAGCAGTCAATGCCTTGGGTCCATGTGGGAAGGACCAAGATGGCACCCTTGTGCTTAAAAGTGGCCAGGCTTAACCTGGGGGCCCAGAATGGGCATCTGTGCCCTAGCCCAGGTATCCAGCAAGCTGCTTGTTTAGCTGGGCTCTGTCTCTAGGCCTGGAGCCTATAGCAGAGTTCCACAAAAATTACATTTTCCCCTTTAAAAGCAGCCTTCCGCAAACAGAGTGTTTTTAATTGAGCATTTAGATCTGTGCAGCTCTTGTAAGGTGCAAGACTCTCTCAGGTGAGTCCTAGAAGCCAGGGGCCCAGGGAGGAAGATAAATACTCTTTACCTATGCGGCAGCCAGGGAATTCTCCTCGTTTGTTAGATACGATTAGCTGTTACCCTTCGGGTCTCCCATTGTTACTCAGGTCCCCACTCGTCAGAGTCACTCCCCTTCAGATGCTCGTGCCTTGCTTTTTCTCCAGCTCTCTCTCCCTGGTGGCACCCTGACTGGCTAGTAATTTATGTATGACAATATGAGACTAATTCGGTTATTATGTCAAAGGGAAATTGAATCTGGGGTTTTAGTGCCGCATCTGGGAGAAATCTTCCAATGAATCTGGAGTGGAGAAAAAGCCTGGGAGTCCGATTCATCGCTTGTCACCCCGTCGACAAGATTAAGTCATTACAGAGGGCTAAGCGAGGGCCAGAGATGGGACCAAAAAGAAAGGAGATAAAGGGAATGAGAAAAGGGTGGGGGGCAGGAGAACAGAGGAGGGGGCAGGTGTGAGGCTGGAGGTGGGGTGTGGGCAGTGGGGCTGGCGATGGGGGGGGTCCCTGCCTCTCCACTGAGATGGAACTGGGGGTTCCTGCATTTATCCACAAGGCAGGCTGAGCAGTGTGACAGCCAGGGGAAGATGGGCAGGGAGGAAGTTCAGTGGGAGGACATTAATGTAAACAGTTGCGTGTCTGCTCTTGGGCATTTTAAATATTGCGTGAGTTAAAATTTGGCTGCCCCACCCATCACAAGGTTGGAGCACTTTTTTCTGTTTGAGGTGCGACGGTAGCCATCTCTGCTGGGTATCTCGGCTTGGGCAAGGAAGAGGGTTCCCAGAACTCTACAGAGCAGCCAAGCCCAAGGATGTGGAAGTCTGAATGAAGTCTTGATGTAGCAGAGAGGGGTCCCACATCCGGGGGATTGTGGGTGTGTTTGTTCTCAGTGTGGCCCAGGGAGGAATAAATGGGTATGGGTAGAATCACAGGTGACAGTGGTGGGGAACGGTGACTAGCCATTCAACGCATACAGGGCTGAACGCAGAAGGTTCCGCTAATCAGAAACTTTGGAAACATTCTGGAAGGTTGTTCCGTCCTCTAGCACAAGTGCACAGTTGTTAGGTTTCTTTTCCCTGGTACGATCGTGTTCTCATCTCCCAGCTCTGCGGCAGTGTTTATCAGGTTTTCCCTGACTGGGTGCATTTCCTTGCTCTCCTCTGTCTTCGGGGCTCTCCCGTGTTGGCTTGCTCAGGTCCGTCTGCGGCTCGTCACATGTTGGCCCATCCTTCCTCACAGAGGGCCACTGGGTTTGACAGAGAGATACCAAGAACCTAGCCTCTCATGTTGGTTTTCTCTGGCCATTCTGGCGCTCAGTTTTCAGTGTTTCTGAATCTCAGCTTTTGCTTATTAACTGGGACCACCCACTCACTTGGGGAAAGCTGGTTACCATGGCTACATTTCCCCTCAAGCCATGGGGCACCATCCTTGCCTCTGAGAATCCTCCAGGCCTAGGAAAGAATGTCAGGGGTTATCCTGGCCATGCCCCTGATTCCAGGCAAGATTCCAGGGAAACAACCCATAGGGGAACAAGTCGAGTCCACCTCTAGCAACCCTCTTTTTTCCATTTCCATTTCTTCTTCCCTCAAGAAAAGGAGGGCATTCAAATTAAAATGAAACACTTCAAAATAACCCTCAGTTCTTAAATCATGTCAATTTGACTGTTTCTTCCACCACCCACGTGTCAGCTTCGGCCAGACACCCACCTAACAGTATTTATGCAAAAGATATTGGCAGCTGCTTGCTAACTGGAGAAGCATTTTGGCTGTGCTGATGACTTTGTTACCAAGCTCTCCAGGGTCTTCTTTGTGTCATGGAGCTTTTTCCATACTAAATGAAGGTCCTGGTACCCTCAACAGAGCCCTCAGCTGCTGCCACCCTGAACCCTCACCTCCCAGTCTAGTAAGAAGTAAACATCCATCTTTCTCACTGCCCCAGTCACATTAATACCATGTTTCTTAATTGGACAGTGCTGTCTCAGGAGCGGTTATTTATTAGTAGATATGTAGAGCCTTGAGTGAGTTCATCACGATAACAAGATAACCTGAGAGAGGCCGAAGAACAGCTGGGCAGTGCCCAGGGTTGGAGGAGGAGGAGTCTGTTTGAATTCCAGGCACAGACCACCTTGAAAATAGTAGGAAAGAAAATCCATCATGCCTGTGGAGAGAGATCTTCACCCTCAAGGGAGCAGTCAGTGCAGTGGGCCACCATTCACTTGGGACCAAGTATCTCTCTCAGTTCTTGGCACCTGGGAATCTGAGAGGTGAGGTGGAGTGGCCGCAAACTTGCATTTTGACACGCTGGGGTCTCCTGGCCAGGTAGAGCGTCTAGCTAGAAGCATAGGCATTGTTAGTTTATTCTCCTTCCTCAGGGCCCAGCTACAGAGAAAATAGCCAGAAGAGCTAGTTTCAGGGTGTGAGCCCCCAGCCACACTTTTTCTGGAGGAGAGCGTGACACAGCTCCCTGCACTGGTGCACCACAACACAGGTAGCCCCTCTCCTGAAACCTCCCCAGGGAATCAGAGGGTCAGAGCCATCTAAGCAGACTGAACTGTGGTACTAACGGAGGGGCCTCACCCTGGCTCCTCCTCTCCCCACCCAGATGGCTCACTGGCTGCTTCCAGGACACCCCTTGTGGGAGACTGAAACCACCAGCCAGTCACCTGTCAGTTCAGGTCCCCAAACCCATACAACCTCCTTAAAGGTTTCAACCACACTTGCTCTGGATGGATTTGTAGATCCAGCCTAGATCTGCTGATCAGCAAAGCCTGCACTCCTGGCCACCCCACCCACCCCGTTCCTGCATTGGTGCTGCCACATGGGCTTCATTGTATTAGTGGGGCCAAAAGAGGGGGTCAGCTCCAGAAGCAAGACCAAGATGAGGCATCTCAGGTGCCTCCCCCTTGTGGTACAGTAGTTTTGTGAAAGTCTGGGGCGGGGGATAGCGGATCAGGCAGAGGGGAGCATACTGACTGCTTGACCCCAGCAAGAGAAGAGAGTGGAGACAGGACATTCGGAGAGGCATCTGAGCGACATCCAGGCAGACTCAGGGTATACACAGGAAGAGGCACCAGGAGACCATGCCCATGGGACTGAGGCTGCAGGACAGAACTTCAAGCCCCAGGCCTCTGTGCTCTCTCTGCTGCCTTCTGGGGCCTGAGGCAAGACTGCTGGGGCACCTGGGCCTGCAGATGGGCTAAGAGCCTTCCACGAAGGAGAGCAGACAGACAGGGTGATGAGCCAAGGTGCCAGGCAGGCTATCTCAGAGCAGGACTGATGCTCAGGAAGAAGAAAAATCCTGATAAACCAAGACCTGATTTAGAGATAAACTGGGTTACTCTTTATTGGTATACGGTTTTATTTTGCTAAGGGATGTACTTGATTTGTAATTTTGTAAGTAATACTTGCATACATTACTGTAAACACTCAAGTAATGCAAGTGAAGAAATGCACTCATTTTTTTCCCTTTCGGCTGTCCCAATGCCATTACCTTCCTTCAAGGAAATCACCGTCACTAGTTTAACATTTAGATAGGTAGTTAGACAGGTAAAGACAGAGAGAGCTAGATAAGCAGATGGTAGATAGATAGATAGATAGACAGATAGATGAGAAATATAGATAAATAAATAGATGATAGATAGATGAGAAATGTAGATAAATAGATGATTGACAGATAGATAGATATAGATAGATAGGTAGACAGATGATTGAACATTCTTGTGGCTTGCATTCACTGCACAGTATTCCTTGGTGTGCTTTCCCTGCCACTATGGAGACACTCCCCTCACTCATTACACTGTTACAGATGTTCTATAAATAAGGGGAGGGGGAGTCATAGTTTCACTGTAACTCTACTGATGGGCATTTGTATTGTTTTCCTTTTGTGTCACAAGACATGTCCTTTTGCATGGTTTTGGTAGATTTTAAAATGTATGAGTGATTCACGGGGCTGAGAATCCCTTGGGATGGGATGGGGGACTGGGCCATGCAGAAGCTGAGCTGGAATTAAAACCAGGCCACTGAGCCATCTCCAAAAGACTCCTGAGCCTGGCTGGCTCCTGGCTGAGTTCTTGTGACTTCATGGTCTTCTGCTTATACAATTGGTCACCGTCCACTCATCAATGTCTTGCAGGAGAAGGCATAGACTGTGTCCTGGTCTGAATCAGACAGGTTAGAATCAGAGCCTGACACTGCAGTGAGAGACTGATAATCATCCTCTGCCTGCACTGATTTCCAGCAGACTCATTCCTTCCTGAAAATACTCACAAACAATATTTCTGCAGCAGCCCCAGCTGAGGGACAGGTGCTATTTTGAGCTGTTTTCAGTAATTGGTAAATGCGGGGATGAGTGGGAGGAAGGCATGAGGGCCATTCTGGATGCAGTACTGACGTCATGGGTGGGTTTTCAGAGACATGGTTTCCTGTGTGGCTTGAAGAACAGTTTCATCCCCAGTCACCAATCACGTGTCTCTGGGATAGCTGGGCAGCAGGTGGCTCTTTTGTTTTCATACCTTCTGCACAGCCCTGGGGTCCTTGGGCTTTGGTGTGAGTGCATGCTCTTGATCAGAAGTCGTGTAAGAAATACAAATGTCCTACTGAGGAGCCAAGGAGATCGGAAGGGTGTGTTGTCTGTGTATTGTGAAAAGAAATCTGCAGAGTCTGCCTCTTTCTCCTGCCCCCATCTGCCTTCTTATTGGTGGAGCTCCTTCTGCAGAACTTGGAGGGATATCAAAGTACCCAGAAAGAGTAGGGCCACCATGGCTAGGTACCAACTCTGTGAATATTCTGCCTCTTGCTTCAGATACCTATCACTGACTTTCCCATTTGTGAGGACTCAGTGAGATAAAGCAAATGCATCACGAAGCACAGTGTTAGACACGTGGCTAGAAGTTGAGAGGTGGCTGCTCTTGTTAGTACTGAGTACTTTGTATTGTACTACTCTCTTCCACCAGCCTGAAAGTTTGTCCCAGAGATCAGAGCCATGTTCAGCATTGTCTGTTTAGTGGAGGTCCTCAAAGGATGTTGAATAAGAGGTGAGATGATAGATGACAAATGGCCACACTTTGCAACTCCTTCCATCAAGTAGTGAGTCTGTTTCTCTCCCTTGGATCTAAGATGCCACCCCAGTGCTGACCAAAAGAAAGAAGGGCGGGGAAATGATGCTATGACCCCAAGCTTGGGCCTTAGGGTATTTTGGAGCTACTGTTCTCAGCCTCTTGCTACCCTATGGCTACCATGAAGGAAAGCTCAGGGCAGCCTCCTTAGATACAGAGGCATGGAAGGACAGGCCAGTTGTTCTGGCCTCCCACTGGTATTACATATGTGAAGTGTAAGCTTCATTGTCAATATAGTTGGCTCTGGAGCCACTTGGGGCTTAGTAAAGTGCATTGTGTGTCTAGGTAGGTCGTGGTCTGTATCTGATCCCTGATCCTTTCCCTGCAGGCACTCTTTCCCTTGTCTGCTCCTTAGCCACCATGAAATAAATCACTTTACCCTGCTGTGTCCTTTCACTATGATCTTCTTGCCCTGCAGTCTGCTAACCACAGACTAAGCCATCTGAAACAGTAAGCCAAAAAACAAAAAACAAAAAAACAAAACCATTTCCTCCTTTAAATTGTCAGTATCAAGTATTTGGTCACAGTGATGAGAAAGCTAATAGAGAAAGTGGTATCAGAAGTGGGGTCATTCCTGTGATTGTAGCTGACTATAGGTTTTAGAAGCCTTTGGCACTGGTTTGTAGAGTTTGGAACAGTTTGGAGGTAAAGGCTGAGGAAGCCCTGGTTGAAAGCAGACCCTGATGGGAATAAAGGCAGTAAAGACCAGGCTCAGAAGGTTTCAGTTGAAAGCAGACTTTACTGGAAGATTTTGGCAAGAAAAAAAAAAGATTGGCCTACATCTTATTTATGTTCTTTCCAAGAGACTAAAATTAATAGTGATATACTAGAGCCAGGCATTGTAATCCCAGCACTCGGGAAGCTAAGGCAGGAGGATCACTGCAAGTTTGAGACCAGCCTGAGCTACAAAATGAATTCAAGGCCAGCCTGAATTACATAGTGAGACCCTGTCTTAAAAAGACAAAAAAAAAGTGATATACTAATTAACCTGGCTAAGAAAATTTCAAAACATTTAGGTTGTGGCATATGTACTGCTGGCTACTATTAGCCAGGTTAATAGTAACAATCAGGAGCAAAAAGTAGATCATACAAATTTCAAAAACTAAAATTTTGACCCCAAAATAACCACCAATATAGCTGGGTCCAGAGAGGTTGTGGTTGTTGAAGAGATTAGCTCCATTAAAAAGAAAACAAGTACTTTGTATAGGGACAAGAATAACATTTAAGCATTTCAGAAATCAGTAAGGCATAAAGATTTAAAAGTGTCAGCCTCTCATTTGAGAAGAGAGTATACAGACTGCCTTGTTGAGAAGGGTCTTCTAAGGAATTGTTTCCCTGGGATTCATTTTACTGTGCTCAGCCATCCAGACACTTGGAGTCTACTGCAGCCATGATCCAAGGGGGCTGTCTATTGCTCTCTCTGGCACCACATCATGGTATCATCTGCACAATACTGGTTTTAGTGGAATGCAAAACACAAGAGGGGCATGCAAATTTCAACAGAAAGTCTGTGAGGCCAGGTAAGGAGCCCCTGAGAGGGCAGTGCATGATGCTGTGACAATGAAGTCAAAGGTGCATTGGATATCAGGTGGAAATGCCAGGAACATAGAAAATCTGCAGGGGGAAGTTACAAATTGTGAGCAGAGTCAGCACAAGAGTGTGGCTATGTGAGGGCACAGGGACAGAGTAAGCAAGGACACAGGTACAGGCCTGTCCAAGATCTATGGAACTCCCATCTCACCACTAGGTGCCCCAAATGCTAGACATGGAGCTGCAGAACTTAATGTTTGTCCTGCTCAATTTTGGTGTTGTCTGTTTGTTTGGTTGGGTTCCTTTCTAGCCTTCTACTCCTCTCTTTGGAGTGAGACATTTACCCTGTGCCATTATATCTTGGGATGATGTAACTTGTGTTTTATTTTTGCAAAGGTTCACAACTAAGTGTTTGCCTTGAATCTTAGAAGTGACTTTGACTTGATTTCCTGGAACTACTGAGACTTTGGAGGAGGGGGTATTTTGTTTCCAGTTGTACACAAGATAGTTACATCATGTTAGGCAGAATTGTTAGCTAACTGTGCTTATTGAGAGATTAAATATTAGGGGAAGGTGTTTGATGTCAAGTTGACAAGCGATGGTATGTAATGGTTAAGTTTAGTTGCCCATTTGATTCACTTGGAAGTTTCATAAGGGCTCATAATAACTCTCTGGTTTTATCTGTGTGGGTCAGGGAAGCATAACCTTGGGGTCTATATCTGATCCCTGGCCCCTTCATCTCTGGTGCTGTTCCCCTGCTACACTTCTTAGTTGCTGAAGTAAGCATCTTTGCCTCCCATCTCCCTCTTCTATGCTGTTTCTACCTGAGGACTAGCTGACTTTAAATTGTAGGGGTCAGCAACAGAAAAATTAACTAACACAGCAGGCATGAAAATGAGGCATCTATTAGCCTATAAGCAGCAACTACAAAGGTGAGCCCTAAGTCCTTGCCCAGCAGAGACCTTGCCCAATTTTGCAGAATCTGGAGCAAACAGGTGTTTACTTTTTAAGTCATCAGGTGTTGGATGTTTTTTTCCCTGTCATGACTAGATAAATGAGACAGGAAGCTCAGGAGCAAGGCCTCTTGGAGTTATTAAGAGACACAGAAGGGAAAGGTGGGCATATCCAGAGCATACCACAGAGTTTCAGAAGGTAGAATTGCCCAGGTGCAGAGAAAAGGTCACCACAACCTGGGGCAGGGCCTTTGGAAGCGAGGATAGCTCAGGGGTTTGAGAGGCTATTAGACACAAAATTCTGAAGCTGTCATCACGAAGTTGCTGATGACCACAAAGGTAGGATCTAGAGAAAAGTCAAGATGCACAGGGAGCTCTGTGGTGAATTCAGACAGTAAGAGAAGTGGGGACAAGGAGGGTTCACACCTCAGGAAAATGTAAGTCTGTCATAAATCTGCATGAAGGGATTAGGGTCACAGTCTACAGAGAGCTAGGAGTCTCAGGGACAATGCAATGGGCATGTTAAAGACCTTTGTAGCAAGAAGAACAAGAGGGTGAGGTGGACATTCTGAGATTGAGAGAGGCCTGAATGCTCCTTCCATCTTTGCTTCTTTCCAATTAATGAACACATGCCCAAACCTGGAGGAATAGAAAAGACATAGCTAGAAAAACTAAAACTCAAATAAGATGAAGCAAAAAGCATACTTGCTATTGTTTGAAACTTTTATTCCTTGACCAATGTGAATGTCATCCCAGAACCCTGAGCCCTGGAAGAGCTTTCCACAGGCAGGTAGACACAATGAGCACATCATTAGTCACTGCTGGGCAGCACTGCTCAAGAGTATCTATCTGTCCACCTGTATCAGCATCCCCAGAACCGCTTGGCAAGAACACAGATTCCTGCCCACGGTGTTGCCAAGCCAATTTGTAAGGTAAGACTCTAAGGGTGGGAACCAGGAACCTAGTCTATATTTAATACGTATGGATCATTCCAGACACTGTTCTAAGCAACATGAAAATCTCTTTCCTTTCATCTTCATTGCAATCCTGTGTGAGAGACTATATGGGTTGAGGACCCCTTATCTGAAATGCTTGGGATCAGAGGGTTTCTAACTGGGGAGTGGGGTTGTGGGTTCTTTTGTGGGAGGTTTGGGAATATTTACAGACTTCACCAGTGATTAGCTCTAATCTGAAAACCCAACATATGAAATGAGCCATGACATTCAGAAAGTTTCAGATTTCAGAGAATTCCAATTTCAGACTTTCAGACTAGGGATGTCCAAGTTGTACTACTTCTATTTTAGAGGTAGAGAACTTGGGTCCAGAGAGATTGGGTGAGCCAGAATACAGGGAAAGCAGCAAAAGGGGGTACTTGAACATGAAGAGTCACTCTGACTCCAGACCTTACTCTCTCAGCCACTCGGCTCTACTTCTCTTGTCTACTCCTGACACATTCCACAGGCATCATCCTGCATGTTAACATTCACAAAACACTGCTCCAAAGAATTCTGGGAAAGGGAGAAGTAAATACTCACTCCAGCTTCAACACTAGGGAAGAAATAAAACTAAAGTCCAACACCCTTGGTAAAGGCACAACATAGTTATTAAAGAGATAGCTGTGGTTGTCAAGAGAAATTGTAAGCACCAGGAGTCAGCACGGCTTCACTAAGGACGAGACAAGTCAAAATGAGCTCGCTTATTTTGCAGAGAACAAACTGGACCAGAGAATCTGGAGTAAGACAGACATTTTCCAACATCCATTCCATGCTATCTGGCCTGGAGATTGCCTCAATTTGGGACAGATCTGAGTGAACTGAAACAATGAGACAAGGAAACAGATTCACCTAAGGATTTGGAAAAGATAATACAATCTCCCTCTTGGATGAGAAGAAAGAAGTGCACTGTTCTATTTACTCTGGAAGCCACTTTATGAGCCTGAGGGAAGGAGACTTAAGATTCCCCTACTGCAATAGTGAACAGAACAAGGGGTGAATAGAACCTGAGACTTTGATGACATTGTTGAGCTACTGGATTGACCAGCCTGGAAGATGCATCCACTTCTGGCCTCATTATGTGACACAATCTGCTCCCTTATTGTTTAAACAAGTTTGATTTGGGAATTTTTTGACCTGTGGGAAGGAATAGCCTAACAAACCCAAGCAGACCACCCCTCGATAGATTGCTGAATTTTAATCTCAGAAAGTTGACTACAATTTTTAAGATACTCTTGTGAGCATCATGGAAAAACCAGGGCTAAATAATATCATTTGGTGCATTCACACCAATAGCTCTAAAACTTTACCAGAAGCCAGGTGCAATTAGCCTGGTGGTGCCTCTTTAAGACAGCCAGATGCATGCTCAGAAAGGTTAGGTGTCTGTAACTAGAGTCAATATTCTGGAATTTGTTTGGACATTGTGTGAAATGCCTAATTTTGTGTGCATATTCCTAAAGCAAGCACTTATCTCAAACTGCCCTTGTAAACATTTGCGTAACCTGCAAGAGTTTACAGACCAAGTACCAGCACCTAGGTTTTTCTGCAGCTACACTCCTGCCTCTTGCGCAGGCCCGAGGCTCTCAGCTACAGCATTTCTCCCTTGATCTTGCCCTTTTCCTCTGGACTGGAATTGACTTTGTCCTCAGATTCTTCAGAAGGGACCCTAGTGTATTCCTACTTTTAGTAAAAATAGGCAGCTGTGATTGGCATTTGACACTGGAACCAGGGTCATTCTTCCTAGGTCAGTACTACCAGGAAGTCTCTAGTGGGTGGGACAGATTCAGCCCTCAAATCTTGGCCTGGTTTTGATCACTTACTCGGCATGGAAAGCCTCCTCAGCCAATTTGCAAATGTCTCAGAGCTGCAAGACTAGCTAAAGTCCTGGCTGACAAACTGTAACTTCAAAACGATTTTATAAGTAGCTGGAATAATAAGCTGAAAGCATATTTTTAAATCTCGACTACCGAAGTAGCTTACAGCAGTTTATGTTAAAAAGTGGGCTAACTGAAACCAAACAAGACAACTCCAAGTTTCCTTGAAACAGTCAGTGATATGATGTTGCTGCCTGAAAAGCCAATGGCATCCTAGAAAACTCTACTGGAACTATGGTATTGAAACGGGAAAGGCGATATCCCTTGGGAATTTTTGGGGGGCCCATAGTTGGAAAAGGACATCCAGAGGGCATCAGAGGAGAGGGACAAGGGCAGAGAGGCAAGGCTCTGCAAAGTTCCAGAGATTAGGCCTGAGATCACTTAGCAGAACTTACAATAGAGAACAGAGTTCAGCCCATTCCAAGGAGATATGTCCTATACCATTTAGGTTAATATGACTTAAAAGTGCAGGGTTGTAAAGTTAAATAGTTCCAGGTTCAAATCCAACTCTGCCATATGCTAAATGTGGCACCACAGACAGGTAAATTTCTCCAGGACTCAGTTTAAGCCTTTGTAAAATGGAGATAAAGACGTTTACCTTGGGCTGGGGATATAGCTCAGTGGCACCCTGCCTGCCTGGGAAGCACAAGGGCTGGAGCTCCATGCCTGGTGTCCACATAAACCAAAACCAAGCCAAAGCAAAACCAAAACAGTATTTATCTGCTTGGAGTATTAAGGACTTAGCATAGTGTCAGGAACGGAGTCAGTGCTCAGTACTCTGTAATTATTTTCATCACCCTAAATAACAATGATCAGATGGGCTTTGAAGTAAGGGAGCAGCGTCCCCACCTTTAGAGTGTCAAGCAGAAGTTGTACGTCATCACATCAGGAATGCAGAGAGCATTTTAGGGCTCCAGGTTAAAGTCGAAATAACTGGTTTCTGGTGAGGGAAAGGACAGTAATCTATTAATGGGACTGAATTCCCCGCTGGCCCGAGAGCCCAGAAATTTCACTATCTGAATCACGGTCTTCACCTGCAGTGAGCGTGCCTGAAGGCGCCCACGCTTTCTCTCCGTGTGCATGCACAGCCGCGCAGAACCACGCCGCGCCCACTGAGACATCGATCACAACATGTGAAAACATTTAATGGAATAATAAAGAGATAGATTCTGACATGACCCAGGTCCATGTTCATCTCAGTTTCTCTGCCAGGTCTACCCACAGGAGATATTTCCCTTAGTTGATTTCTGTAATGTCTGCACTTGGAGAGAAAGCTCATCGATAAGGTCCCCGGCTCTGTTGATACTTTCAACAGCTGAGGGTTAGGCTTGTGGGTTGGGATTTGATAGTTATGGTTAACATCCTGCCCTGGCCTGCCCCTTCCAGAAAATTCTTTAAGTAACTCGAATCTGTCCTCCATTTCATTAGATTCCCTTTCTAGGCTTTTTGTGCACTTGAAAAAGCACTTTTTCCCCATTCTGTCACAGGGATCTTATGGATAGCTACTCTAATAGCACCCCTCTCCTGAAGGAAAAACATTTAACAAACAGGTTGGTTCTGAGCACTAGGATCAGGGGCTGAGCCCTTCACCAGCAAACAAGTGTTTATAACTCAAGAGAAACCCTCAAAAGTAGAAACCCTCAAAGTATGAAAAAGTATATTAGTGCCTATGGAGAGATGGGGATGGAGAACAGAAGGCCAGTGGTCAATTCCATCTCTCCAAAGACCTAGTCTCTAGATTCACTTCTATCTCTGTAAGGAAGAATGTAGGAATGCTGGTCCTATGGTAACTAGAGGGTGGCAAAAATATCTCAGGAAATGAGACATTCCTGGGATACTGCCCGTTATCCATGTGGGTAACTGTCTAATAAAAACTCAGAACATTTTGCAGAAAGCTTCTCCAATCTTCTCTCAGTTGGCATCTCACAGCAGCCATTTAGAGAAATATCACTGTCTCCTTTTACAAGCAAGAAGCCCAAAGCTCTGGGAGATTATATGACTCGTCACCAGCTAAGACGTGTCAAGAGCCAAACCAAGTTCTCTAATTTCAAACCAGGTTCTCCAGTTTCAGATCCTGTGTCCTTCCTGGCACATCTGCTCTCTTCAAAGCTGCCAGGAAGGGTTCTGGCTCTGCTAGACCATCCCATGTTGAGGCTGTGTCCTTCCCACCCCTCTGCCCTCTCCCCCATCTCTGGGTGAATGTCTGAGGGTACCCGGATGGCTGCACCCTGGGCAGCCTTGGGGGGATGGCTTATTTTGCCACTATTGTTCTTCATGTCATATCCCACCTCCTAGACAGCCAGGGTCCCTTCGGAATGCCATCTGGAGCAGCAATGGCTCCTGCAGACTGGCAAAGCAGCAGGGTGGCTGCTGCTCCCCAGAGCAAGCCTGGCAGCTGGGCTGATGTGGGCGTCCTAGGAGGGTTCCTTATGCTTTTGAATTATCTGGTCCTGCAGCATGGGGTCTTTTATAAACTGTCTCCTTAGTTATCCTCTACTTCTTGTTATTACTATTGATCTATTCTCTAAATAGCAGACTTCCCAAAGCTCAATTTAAACCGTCAATCACATTGATAATTCTCTTACTTGAAATGTTGTTACTTCTGAGCGTCTTTGGCGGTCTCTCAATATCCAAGAGAGACAGAGCCATTCTTCTCTGAGCAAAACTGAGGCACGTGGGAATGTAGAGTTGGCTTCTGATGCATTTCTGCCTCGCTCATCTCCTAATGTGTCCTCTTCCTGCTATGGGATGCTCTGAGATTTGCTCTGAATTTGGTTGAGATCCTCAGGTTGGTTGAAGTTTCCCCAGTAATCTACAAAACCAGAATGCTCTTCACTGGGGAATGTGGGGCTTCTGTTCCCTCTAGGCCAGGGCAGCCCTGCCTGCTTCCCATTGCCCTCCAGCCCCAAACAGGACACACTGAATAGCTCTTCCGTTTCCCTCCACCCCATCCCCCAGGTATAGAGATCTGCTGAGAAGAAGCCAAAAGAGTCTTTTTCAATGGAAGGTTGGGGGCTGGGGGTGGATGGAACATCGCAGATGCTCGCCTTTTCCATTCTGAGAACATTGGCAGGAGACGAGGAATTGAGGTGGTACGTGGGAACCGAGTTTCCTTATATGCACGGAACAGCGTGTCTTCCAGTGGGGGCACCATAACCCCTTGTGATAACCAGTGGGGAGTGGGTTCTCTTGTCTCCAGGCCCACAGGCCGCAGCAGCAGCACCACCGGGCCCTTCTGTCGAGGGGCGGAAGTGAATGGTGAATGTGAGCAGAGTTTGTACTGGTTATTCAGCTTTCGAAGTGTTTATAGAACCAAAGTCCAGGGCAGCCTCCCCAGGGGACAACAACCAATGAGCAGGGGCCTTCTCCCTAACAGTACTTCCTCGCTCTTCCTGGCTTGTGTTTATTTAGGCTTTAGGGGTATTGATGCCCCTTCTCAGCCGCCACACTTTCCCCTGTGCCCCAACTTTTAACTTCACAGTAACACATGACCTCACCTGTTGGCAGAAACAGGCATGAATGAAAGCCATACTTCCAGTCTTCAGGCTCATAAAACTCGCCACCCTTTCAAGATGAGGTGGCCCATGCCCTGTTTCATCTCGGGGGTGGGGGTGGAGAGCAAGTACAGATAGGACCGATGGATGGGAAGTCTAGAAAATGAAGTCTTGGGTATAGAAGAATACACAAGTAATGTATCATATGAGCACCTCTTTCTATGCCACTGTAAACCAGAAGGCATGAGTGGCAGGACTCTAGCTTGGGATTCCGGCCTTTCTAGGGGATGGGGTTGCCTTGACATCAGGGTTTCCACAGTCCAAACACTTATTTTCTACTTCAGTAGACCTAAAAATAAACCCTGATACTGATTTTATAAAAATAGCTCTGCCCCCACCCCTGACTCTTTTAATTTCCATCCTGTAGGCACTTAGCATCCAAGGATCCCTTGTAGAGGAGCAATGCACTGCAGGATAAGCTGCCTCAGTTGCTCGGCGAATGAAAGACCGGTCCCTAGGGCTGTGTTGCTGTGGCCTTAGCAAACTCTGATCTGCCTCAGTCTGAACATCTCTGTGCCTCTGAGACGATTATCTCTGAGGTTCCTCCAACACTGGCCAGAGAAAGGCTTTGAGGAGTTACACGCAGGGGTTGGAAGAAGCAAGGTGGGGCTGGGGGAGGCCCAACCTCAGCAGCCCCATCCCTCCACTGTACTCCACACCTCGCCTCCTCACTGGAGCCCCCTCTGCTCTGCTCCCCCAGGGCCCTCTCACATGGGGGCTGCATTCTGTCCTCGTCTCTGCGCCTGGAGGCAGAGGAGGCATCTTCTTGGATTCTCACAGCTCAGTTTCTTGCTGGTATCTATCCCTTCTTCTGAAAAACACCCCGATTTGAATCTTAAGGCAAAAGGTCTCATCACCTCCTGCCCCTCCCGGCTGCAGCCATTAACAACCCTGGAAAAAGAGGGAAAGCCCCCTCTTTCCCTGACCATTTCAGCTCCTGAGTCCCTGGAACTCTCCCAGTCCTCCTCAGCATCATGTTCATTTGTTTTCCTCTGATGAGCTTGTCTTCAACCCTCCGTGGGTCACTCACTATGGTCTTGGCCTTGACCTTGTCATTATCAGCAATTTTAACGTTCAGTCTCCATATTCTCTACCTCAAGACCCCACATCAGCCTCTTTAATTCACCCCCTAAAAGGGTCCCTCCCCAGCCCTGCTAGGATCTGTGATCTGAGAGTCCTACAACTGTCTCACTCACCCTTCCTTCTACCCCAGTAAGGCTCCTAAGCCAGCCGTGGTACCCCGGGCAACCATCACGATCAACCCATTGCAATACGCTCAGCTCCCATGTGCTCCTGAGCACTTAGTGAAGCCTCCCATAGGTTAAACCTGCCTTTCTTCCGCTTAGTAGTTGCACCTTGGAAACGGAGTGTGGCTGGAGCACTGGCCCCGCTATGTGCTGACAATCTCACTTTAAACGTATGACCCTTAAACTCAGGTGGGTGTCAGTGGCCTGGTGACATCGCTCATCATTTCTCTGGCCCAATCATTTTCCTCCTCTCCCAGATGAGTGATCACACCTTTCCCTCTCTCTTTAAACCTCCCACGCCTCCCCCTCCCGTCCTCTGCTCCACTGCTAACCTTGCCGATAACTGGAAAAAAAATGTGAACAATAAACGGCAACTTCTACAAACTCCTACAACTTCCCGCCACCCACACTCATTTTCCGCTCCTCTCCCGCTCCCCCGTTCTCTGGTTAATGGGCCCTGTACCTGCCCGACAGCATCCCCACCGCCTCCTGCTCTAGGTCCCATTCTTTTCACTTGCTCAAGGTCATCTCTGGCCCAGTTCCCAGCTCCATTGGCAACACTCAGTGTTTATCCTTTCCTCTTCCTCTCCCCTTAGCTGTGATTGTTCCATCTTAAATGAAGAAAGGATTAGAACCTTCTTGGACCTTTTGTGGCTGTTGTTGTTGTTGCTGTTGTATTTGGATAAAAGTCACGGCTGTCCAGTGGCCTGCCTCACTTGCTCGTGCAGTGCTTCCTGGCCATGTCCTCCTGCCTCACTTACCTCTTTTGCACCGACAGTGCATTTTCCCTCTCTTGGTTTTGTCCCCTATTAATATGCTGAAAGTTCAAATTTGACCTAAGTCTGTTTCTACTCATTCCCAAGGTATTGGGGGAAAGGATATGGCGGTCAAATGCTGGATTCCGGGCTAAGCTGATGATGGCTAGAGGCAGTGATGCTGTGACCTCCCTTTGAAGGAGGCTGGTGACCTGCCTTCCTTTCTCTCTGAAGACTCTCCAAACATGTGAGCTGGCTCAGGGCCTGGGTTCCCCCACCCCAAGCAGAGGTTCCGGAGTGCTCTAGAGGTCTGGCTTTCACTTCTGGAAGCAGATTTGCTAGAGCTCATCCAAGCTGTTAGTGGCACAGGCTCTGTTAAGCCACATTCCCCACAGCCAAATCACTCTTCTCTAGACTTCTCTTCTTTCACCTGCTTCCTTTTAGCTCCTTCTCTTCCAAGATGATTCCTAAGTATGAAGGGGCTTCCCATTTGGGATCAGATTACTTCTGGGAATCTCTAAAGAACTGTCCCTATAAATGTAACGTTGGACAAACTGAAATCTCAGGACGTCATCCTTTTAAAGCTCAAGTCAGGAAACAGTCTTCAGGGAAGAGAAGCATTTAGCCAGTGGGTTTAGTAAACAGCTGTAGCCTTTATTTTTGGAAACAAGCCCATCGATTGATTGAACAGAATTGCTCAGCGATCATCTCACCCCATCTCAGATGCACAAGGACCAAAAAGGTGATGTCAAAGAGCACTGTGGGGTTTAGACGGTACCTGACATCTGACATCCTTTAATGTTGGAAACTGTCTCCACCTTGGTTCTCGAAAAGCAGAGCCTAAAGTAAAAGTGTGTGTGCCATGATTTTATTAGAGGTTCAAAGTTAAGCAATGAGGATGAGGCAGGGGAGGCTGGAGAGATGATAGGAGCAAACTTCCTGCTCAGTCCTGTGAAACCACCCCCCGAAGCTGCAGTTACTCTTTGTCCAAGAGGAGGAGGAAGTACGAGCAGATGGAAGAGAGAAGACGGAGGAAGAGGTCTACCAGCTCCAATGTCTCATTTGCTGAAAGTTGGCCCCAGTGAGCCCTAACTTTCCTTCACTTTGGACTGCAAGCCATGAAAGCTGAAATAGGTCTCTCAGCACCTCCTGTCTTGGTGTCCACAGTACAGGACAGAAGCATACAAGGGGTAACACAGACCCAAGGCCTGGCCTCCTCGCATCACTCTCCTTGCTGGCCCAGAATGAGAGGTGGGAAGGCCCAGGGCCTGAAGCAGTGTCTGGGGGATGCTTGAGACAATCCACCCCGGTACCACTCCGCTCCGCCTTGAACAACCATCATGCCTGCTACTCAAGATACAAATCAAGACCATCATTTTTGTGAATGGAGAACTTCTTTTTGGAAGGGGGAGGTACAAGCACAGAGTCCCCATCAAAATGGTAACCAGACATAATTTCAGAGAGTTAAGGCAAGCGGATTCGTATAACAGGCCGCAGCCTCTGTGCAGTGGCCCTGCTCTTAGTGACTTGTGGTCATTGTTATAGAAACACTGAGAGATGCCCCAAGGGCTCTTCTGAGTTCAACACTCTTCCCCCTGCCCACTCTGAACAGCCACAATAACCCTAACTTCTGGCAGTCAGAGGGGTCAACCCTGCCTTCACAGTAAGTATTTTCTTCACTTGATGGCATGAAGACCCTACACTGTCAATGTCATCTTTGTGACTTCATGTTTAGTATACCTTCACTTTGTCCCCTGGCAGAAATGTTAATCACCTGGGAATCAGGACCTCTGAGCTGGCAGAGACTATGTTTAACGGGAAAAGCGGCACAGAATTTTCAGGTGGGGTCAGTAGGGATCAGAGGAGAGGAAATTTTCCTTCTACCCTTAGGTTTCCAGGGCTAGCTATAGAGGACAGAGCATAGGTCATTGTTTCAGCACAAGTAGTTATGCTACATCCTGAAGGACAAGGCCACAAAATACAGGGTTCTGTCCCTGAACTGGTGCCTTAGCTTCGCAGGATATGATGCTATTGTCTTGGACTTCTGCTTCAGGGTGATGGGATATGTGATAAGACCAATGGTTCCCATGACCGGGTCCTGATTGGTACACCTCTGGATGAGGGGTTTTTCATAGGAAATATTATGGCAATAATCAGGTACATCTATTATGCTCATCTTCAGATGCTGGCACCAGTAGAGGCTCAGTGGACAGGGGCATGCTGAACTAATCTAGGGTAGCATCTTGGTACAGTGAGCACGCCACCGGTGTCTAGTTGATCGGCATTACGTCGAGGTCTTAATGTCACTTTCTGCTGCTGACTCTTTGCACATTCAGCTGTGGCACTTGCAAAATCAGTCTTGGCCAGGGGGAATCGGTGCTGTTGTCCCATGGACAGTTCTCATCCCAGGTTGCACAGCAGCTCTGCGCTGGATGAAGCTGTTGATGAGACAGAGACGCTGGCTGGCCTTCCCAGAATGAGTCATCCTCTCCACTTGACCAGTGAGAACCTCCTCCACCCCCGACATCTCTGGTGGCATTCATGGGAGACAAGCGCTCTGCATGATTTGTGCACACTGCACAGTCCAGCAGTCCACAGGCCAAGCTCTTTTCAAGGCTTCCTTGTCCATAATCTTACACTCTAATTCTCTCTGAGTTCTTAATTTAGTAGCCAGACACACACAGTCTTATTTCAGGACACATTTCCTCTGTGGGTAAACAGCCACGTGTCCTGCTCATGCAGGCTGACAGGACTTTCCATCACCACTGACCCTGGGGCCGCTTTCTGTTCTCAGGAGCAAAATGGGCTGAACTGCTTGTTACCCAGACTCAAGTTCTTTCCCTCCAGGTTGTTCATGCAAAGTAAGGAAGTATAGATGCAGGCTGAAGGAGAGCGGTCAGTTCAGTAAAGTCGGTGACAAGGAGACCTGCTCATCTCTTTTTTTATCTGCGTCTTTTGTTTCTGCTTGGGCCTCTTTCTGAACATTCCATTTTCACCCCTTGATGGACTCTGTCCTCTTGATTCCCTGACTCAGTGGGTCTGGGAAGAAGCTGGCCTTGCTGAGCAGCTCAGGGCTCACGGTCACTTGGTGTGGTATGGGGTCCTTCTCTGCTAATGGCCACGTGCTTGCCAATAGGCGCTTCAGAACGCACAACCTCACTCCAGAACCCGGGGTGTGTGTGCTGTGGCTCCCTTACTGGGGTTTTTTGCTCACCTCTCTTATGTGGCTTTACCCACCCTTTCTGCTCTTGGGCCCACTGGTATTCAGAAGTCCTAGTGCTTAGGCATCTGGTGTCTGGGGCTAAGCCCCCTACAGAGCCCTCTTTTTATTTATTTGCCTTTCCAGTCATCCAAGAAATAGATCAGAACAGTATCCTCAGCTATGCTACACACTGTCACAAAACTTCACAGATCCACTAAGTTTTGTGCCTCCTCCTGCCCCAAATATGCCCCCAAAACATCATCAGTGTGGCAGGGCCCGGATCCTGGGTGCGTAGCTCCCCTCTCTGCTTCATTCACATCTTCCTAGAACACGCTATGTGTTCCATAATGTACTCTCCAGGTGCAGTTTGCATGATGTCATCAATATCATGCACCAATGTGATGGGCTGCAGAATTCAGGATGCTTGCAGTCCCTCTGGATGACACTGTGATGGAGAATAAGAGAATGAACGTAGCCCTGAGGGGAGACAGCAAATATGTCCTAGCCACATGAAGATGAACTGCTTTTGATCCTCCCGATGGATGAAGAAAAAGGCATTTGCTTGATCAGTTACCTCACACAGAAACCAGAGGCCATCTGACCTTCTCTAGCGAAATGACCACATCTGGCATGGAAGTCACAGTCAGGGTTGCCACCTGGTATAGTTTATGTTTCTCCACAGGCATTGCTGTGATCCATTTGGTATTAGCTGGGCCAGAATGGTGACCTAAACGAAGGGGAGGGGAACACTGACTCTATAACCTTTAAGTTTATAACTTATAACAATTGCACTAATCTCTGCAATGCCTCCCAGAATGTGCCAATAATTCCTCTGATTTATTATCTTGTCGGAGCTGGAGGGTAGTTTCCAGGCCTCCCACTTGGCCCATCCAACTGTAACGGCCTTTATTCATAGGTTGTGCAACCAAATGGGAAGGCTCTGCTGGCTCTTTAGCATTTCTATCCCAATCACACACTTAGACAGGGGGGAGGTAACCATGGGGACCGCCACAGGCCCACTGCACGCACTATCAGTTACACACTTGGACCAAAGGTCCCTTTACCACCTGGGCCCTTGGTGCCAGTGTCAGCTCAGATCCTGCATCTAACAGTCCTTAGAAATGTGGCGTTTCCCTTAGGGCCCTCTGAAATGCTGAGGGGATGTTTGCCATATGTATTGGGGTGGCACGATGTGGTCCTTCCTCGGGGACCCCCTTCCCTTCTAGTAAGGAATAACGAATTTGTGACCTGACTTAGGTCTGGAAACCATGGGAGGGTCTGATGTCATCCTTCTGCTTACAATTTTGATTTTTTTCTTAATTACACAAGTGAAGCAATTCCCTTGCCAGTTGTCCACCTCTCTCATGCTGTGTTTGATCAGCCATGGTCAGATTGATGTCCCTGCTGGTCAAGGCACTAACTTGCTCCCCTTTCCTTGTTGCTACCTTGCCTCTCACGGGAAAGACCCCTCCTCCCCGTCCTTCTCAAACCCTGGCCTGCTCAGCCACCATAAACTGCCCAGCCATCGATGACTGCAGGCAGCCATCGAGAAACTTCCCCAAGATGCTGGCATCTGACCCTCCAACCAAGGCTTCCCTCCTTGCCCCTGGGAGGGGAGTTTTCCTCTGGGGCAAGTGCTTGATTGTATTTCTACAGCTTTTGTAGCAAAGTGCCACAAACTCTTTTAAAATAACAGAAATTTATTTTCTCCTAGTCCAGGAGGCCAGAAGTCTGAAATCAAGGGGATGGCAAGGTCATGCTCCTTTGGAGGCCTCCAGGGGAGGATCCATCTTTCTCTGCTTCTCCCAGCTGTTGGTTCACAGCAGCTCAGCTCCAGGCTCTTGTCTTCATATGGCCATGTGCCCTCTGTTTCTCAGTGTGTCCTCTCCTCCTCTGAGGACACCGATCATATTGGACTAGGACACACCCTAACGACTGCATCCCATCTTGATTACAGCTCCAAAGACCTTATTTACACACAAGGCCACATCACAGGTACCAAGAGTTAGAATTTTAATGTATCTCTTGGAGGGACCCAAGACATCAGTAACCATAGTTAGCTGGTAAATTCCTGAGTACTGCACAGAAAATCCACTCTAGAATCCTACACCTGACCCCTTGTCCTGAGCTGTGGAAAATCTAGCTCATCACACCTGTTAGCACCAATTCTTAATCCTTGATTTTACTTACATCAAGGACTAATGTCAAGAGTGAATATTTTCACTTCAACAAAATCACCTCCTTGCAGCCTTTCTTCCTCCTCTCTCTTTTCTATCCAACTCATGCAAAGGTCATGTACAGTGGCTATCACATATACCAGTCACGTGCCTTCCACTCACACCTTTTCCCTATATTCCATAGGTGAGAGCTTTGTTAATCCTGGTGCCTTTGGATGCCAGGATTATCACCACCCAACAAATCCCCAGCACTGGGGTTCTGAATACCAGTATCCCAGTAATTAGTTATACTCCAGAAACCCATCTTGTGGGCTGAATTTTAGAGCTGCTCCCAATACTAACTTTCCCTGGGTGGCCCAGAAAGCAGAACCTATGGCAAAGTCTGCTGTGCTATTCCTTCATTAGGGAGCAGAGTCCCAGACAGTTGAGCAAGACAGGGAGGGGAGTGCCAGACTGAGGGTGCATTATGGAACTGCTACTGCCAAGTGCAACTGATTGCTCAATCTTGCAAGACCATTTCGAAAAGCTGTATGTCTCAGGGGTATCTGCTGGGAGGGAGGAGAGGAGAATACTTTCCACCAGCTCCCATTTTCCATTGATCACAGTTTTGCCTCGCTGGGCATGGACTTCCCAGTACTTTCCAATTGTGCATGGAGGGTGCCAAGCAGAGCTCTACAGCGTCCACTTAGGGAAAGGAAGCCCAGGGCCTGGAGGCAAGGGGCCTGTGGTGTATGAGATCCTGGCAGTAAGCAAGGTACTATTTTTACCTACTTGAGGTCAGTCATATCCCACCCAGGGCTGGGAGTAGCAGATGTTCTTGAAAAGGCAGAGAGATGAAGCTGAGAGATTTGGCAAAGGGGGCAAAATAAGAGTTTGATGAGGAGGTGAGGGGCTGGGAGCTTGATGGCACACTGGGGAGAGAGTATGAGCTTCACCCAAGGACACACTCAGTCCCTGCTGATTGCTAGATCTTTGGGGTTTTCCGTAGAAGTTGGTTATCTGAGTTTTCTTTGAAATTTGGTAACAAACTTTCAAATTTAAAACATCAGCATACAAATACCATACAGGTCAATGAAAATAGGTCCAAATATTACTTTGGGGGCCTACTGGCTTGCAATTTCTGACATACTCAGCTTAGAAAACTCAGCCGCAGTAGACAGGGGCAAGGCAGGTCCAGTACTGGGTCTCCTTCCTCTGAAACCAAGGCTCTTTGCCCAACTTTTAGAAGGCTGGCTTTAGCACTCATGCCCTCTGACAAGATCCCTTCTCTGCAAGACAGCAGGATTTTCCCCCTTCAGGACTTAACTGCACCTGGAATGTGGTATTTTGTGGCAAAAATCAACCCATCCCCTGTACCATCCAGAGCCTTGACTGGCCCCTGGCCTTGAGCTGGGGCCTAGACTCAGGTCCTAGTGATTCGCAGCCTTGTTGCTGAGGCTAACAAGATGGAGCCAGCAGACTGTCACCACACTGCCAACCTGAGACTGGGACCCATCCATCCTGCCTCCCATTGCTGAGGACACCCCAAGTGACAGATGAAAGGCGATATGAATCGTCTTCCTTACCTTTCCCCATCTCCAGCCATCTTCCTGGAGCCCGGAAGATGAATGTCTGCAGGCTCTCACCTGCTCTGTTGAATAATTTCCCTTTAAAAGAGGCCACTTACCGGTAATTCATTACTTGCCTTTGTTAGCATAAACAAGACCGGGAAGTGGGCTGGGGGAGGCCGGCTCCCTGCACTTCCTGCCAGCTTCTGCCACCCGGCTCCTCTGTTGTACGGTCCTCCTCCAAACTCAGCCCCCTCCTGCTGTGGACAAAGCAAAGCCAAGTCTTGAGGCTGCTCCAGCTGGTGGTATCCCCCCTGGCAGATGGCATACAGCTGTTTCTGGTGACATCTGGATGAACACAATCAGCTCCGACTGATGGTTTCTTTTAATCTTGAATTAAATGTCACATGTTGCCTCTTTCTTTTATGGGCCATATACACCTCTGTCTCTGTTGTCTGTAACTACAGAAGAAGCTATGACTGGCCAGGGACCACTTCTCTGAAAGACAGTCTTGTCCTTGTATAGTCTCTCTTTGTTAGAGTGTAAAACTGGTCCCCATGGCAGGCACCTGGGGAACACAGAACAGCACCGATGACCCTGGGAAGGACAAACGCCAGAGTCACAAAACCAAGGCCATGATCTCAGCCTTCCTGCTATCAAGGGTCTTTCTGAGCAGAGGTCCATGTGTGTTTGCCAGGCTGGGCTCTGGGGGGCGTTTGTCAGAAGTTTGGCTCCAGGGAGGTGGCAGCTGGCAGGAACCTGAGGAGGGAACAAGACCCCTTGAATGTCAAGGACCAGGTCAGAGGCCAACCAAGTGGGGAAGTCCACGGCCCTTGCACCTTGAAAGGAAGAAAGATAAACAAAGAAAATGTATTTCCAGCTCAGCCTGTCACCTGATTAGGGACAAAGCTCAATTTTTTATGCCTCTACCCAAGGCACTAGGAAGAAGTTTTTTCCTCAGACTTCATCCCTAAGATTCAAATTCTTTCTCTGTTTCTCATACCAGCAGCCTTCTCAGGATATGTGGAGTTATGGTCTCACCCAGAAAACTCCAGCACAAACCAACACAAAAAAAGCCATGTTCAATTCCATTGCTGCTCAGTCTTCAATCTGAAGGGAACCCAAGTCTAGCATGATCTCATGGGAACTTGGGGCTGTTGGCCACAAGATGGTGGTGTAATGACGAATCTCCCTGCCCAAGGCCAGCTGTCCAAAGGCACACATTAATATCCTCTCCTGAGGATCCCGGGGAGGTGGTGCCATCATTTGCCTAGATCTGCATATTCTATGCTGCCATATTCCAGGGTCTACATCCTCTGCCCAGGGAGCCAAGCTGGGCACAGTCTGCTTTTCTCTGGCAGGCAACTGCCTGCCCCCAGCCCCTGCCAACTGTCCTTACCATGACCGACACAATGGCTGCATCCCTACCTCTTAAAGGGCACTCAGAATGGCCACTCTGCTTCCTGCTCGTGAATAAGCAGCCAGAGGATAAATGGCAGCTCAGTCACTTCTCACAGCCTACTCCTGCCTCGGGGCAGGGTAAGTCACCAGCCCTGCTATGCACTGTCACATCCCAAGTGGCATGGGCTTGGGAATCAGGCATTTGTAGATTCAGTCAAGCAACAGATTGACGGAGCACTTACTAAGCCCCAGGTGCTAAGGTTTGTGAAACAAGGGAAGGGGGGCTATCCTAACGCTAGCTCAGCTGATGCTTACCAAGACTTGGGGTCCAGTTACCCGGACAGGGTCCTTCCCAGTCCTCACACTGGACCTGAACATCTCCTTCTTCAGCACCACTCCCTGCCACCAGCTGGGCATCCCCAGTCCACCAGTCATTGTCACCCTGAGCTCCCCCAACAGGGTGAAAGCTTCTCCAATTTGGAGAATGGTGTGGCTGCCGATGTGAGCCACTCTCAGAGGAGTGGCCCTGTCCCTGCACCGCCTTGGGAATGAAGAGTGCTTCTCACTCTGGTGGACAGCTGACCGTCTCAGCAGTAGTTTTCTTCTTTGGCTTTTTCTCTAGAACGTGACTGGCTGGAAGGATAGCATAGCTAAGAGTGGAAGCTGGGTGGCAGAGCAGATGCCCAGAGTTAACTTTGGGAAAACCAAGCTCCCTGCGTCTTGTCTTGGGGGTGCTCTGAGACTCAGAGGTCCCATGGCCCAGCCTCCCTGGTAACTTTCAGTCGATTCCCAAGCCTAAGGCGAGCCAGGGCACCTTTTCCTCTCCGGGTTCTGTAGAAGTGGAGACCATGCTCGTCTGCCCTCCAGCAGCTAATCCTCCTCCGTCACCTGTTCCCTACGGCCCTGGGTCCTCTCTTTCCCCAGGCTGGGGCCTTGCTCTCCCAAGATGTTGTTCCAGTGTGTGTGTGTGTCCCCTGCACCCCCGACATCCGGTATGTTGCTGTGTTCTGCCCTATCTGGTAACTTTCCTCACAGCTCCTCCTACCCCGTCGTGGAGGACACTGGATCCACCTCTGGCTGGTGCTGTTCCTGCAGCCCCCTCACCTGTCTCCAGCTTTACTCCAACTCAAAGTTCCAAAACTGTTAGCGTTTTCAGGTGCTCCCTGCAGCCTGTAAAATAACCTCACTTCCCACTCTGGTACCATCATTTATTTTTTATTTATTTATTTATATTGTGGTACCGAGAACAGTACCTATTGCAGGTAATAATAAAAATGACAATATTTCTGGTATAATTACTGTGCCAAATACTGGCTTAAGTGTTTCATATGTATTACCTTATCTAATCCATCCTATAAGCCCAGGATGGAGCTACTATGTTACATTATACAAAGCAGGAAACTAAGCTACTAAAATGATCAACAAATAGTAAGTGGTGGCGCTGGGATTCGAATGCTCAGAACTTACACTTTCAGCCACCACGCAGAAATATACCCCAGGTGTACAGTTAATATGCATTACATGAATCAAAACATGCACTCAAGTAGCAATGAATTGAAAAAAACAGATGAAGCAATGGATGAACGTGGTTATCCCATGTGATGAATCACTAGACAAAGGTACTAGAATAGTTTTTTTTCTGTCTTATAAGTAGAGATAAGATAACACAATCGGTAGGGATACAGGTTATGTAGTCAAATAGACCCAGTGTTTTGAACCCTGCATAGCCTTTCTTGGCCATATAGATTTGGACAATTATTTAAACCCTGGAACTTCCATTTCCACTTCTAAAAATGGGGATGATAATGCGATTACTGCATATGAAATGAAGCCGTGCGTACCCAGCACATAGCTCTGTGATTGGCTCACGGCAAGGGCTCAGCCCGTGGGAGGGCACCCTTCGTCTCCACTCTTCCTGGGGATGGCCCAGGTAGGAAGGTTGAAATGTGCAAAAAGTGACGCGTTCTCTGTGGGGAAAGACAGCAAATGCGATGGCCCAGAGAAGAGGAAAAGAGTGAGCTCCAGGTGCAGAGAGGGGTTCCAGGAAGCAAGTGAACCCAGCCATGTCCAGGAAAGGGGTCCCCCGTGCAGGACTGAGAGACCTCAGAGAGGGAGGGCCTGCTCCCCCTTCCCTCCCCCACATCATTACATGGAGGTTCTGCAAACACAGCTTCACTTCCACTCTGGTTAAAGCGTGGGGAGAATTGATGAAGTCATTTTTTAAACCATAAAGCACTGTAAACACATTTGTATTATTTTTCTTCTGTGCCACGGGTGGATTTTTTTTCCTCCCAGATAGTCAGATGTTTAGCTAACGCAGACTACCTCCCCCAAAATGTAATTTTGTGGATGGATACATTTAGAAATGTTACGCTCTGATCAAAGCCAAAATGGCTATTTTTTTGTACTGATGACTCTCATTTCAGTGGGTCACTGCCAAGAAAACTCACCTGAAAGCTGAAGTTGTCTCATAGCAAGTCCAAGACATGCATGTCGGCCAGAATCCTCTCCTTCCTGGGTGGAGAGCAGCTGCTCAGGAACAAGGCAGGGCTTCTTTGTCCTCTGCTCAAGGCCCTTTAGTGGTGTGTGGCACAGACCAGCCAGACATCAGTGGCGGCAGCCAACAGTCTGGTTCATCTCACTCGGCTCACATTCCAGTCCTGCCGCTAACTGTGTGAATTTGGGGAAGTTATTTCAACCCTTTGGAGCTCAGTTTTCTCATCTATAAAATGGGAATCACCCCAGTAACCTTATTTTATAGAGTCATAGAGAAGATTTCTCCCTTTCTTTTTCTTCCTCTCCATCCCTCTATAACAAAATAATAATGTCAGTAATAATATTCACTTAGCATTTTGAAGTGCACAAGTTCCTCTCAAACACAGCATCTTATAGACAATTATTGTTGATGAGAAATTTAATATTTAGTTAAGATACTTTATCGCATTTTACTCAAAACGAAGAAGAATTAGCATCCTTATTTCAGAAAGAAGAAACCTAGCTCAAGGCCTGGCAGGGGTTATATGGCTCATATTTAGCAGATTCTGGACTCAAAACCAAGGTGCTGATACCAAGTCCAGGTCTCTTTGAGTTAAACAAACCTGTGCAGTGGTTCCAAAATCCTTCAGTGGGGAAGAAATCGGTCAAATTGAGTGTTCAGCCTCAGTTGAAGCAAGCAACCAGTTGAGAAATAGAAGCCTCCTTTTTCTCTCAGGCTGCCATTTGTGGAGGGAGAGGGGTACTGGCGAGGCAGGGCTCTGCGTGGTGGTCATCAGAGGAGCTGCAGCTGTGACCTTCGTGCACATGCCACCCCCAGAGGTGCACCGGGAAGGGAGGGCACTATCCCTGGGATTTCTCTGTACCAGGAGGGGCCCACATCAGCACCTCCCGTCATCTCAGTGGCATCGTGGGGGAAAAGACGGCTACTGCTATAGTTGATCACGTTTTTAAGATGGATACACTCAGACTTGGAGTGGTGAAGGTCCTGCAGCTAGTAGTAAGTAATGGCACCAAGATACAAATGGATAGCTGTGTCACCTGGAAGTCCATTCTCTATCCACAAAGCAAGGTGAAGTGACAGAGAAGCCAGAGGAAAACAGAAGGAGCTAGATGACTTGGGGGGGTTAAGAGGGGGGGGTTGCTGAGCAAGGCATTCATTTGGAGTGTGACAGTATCCAGAGAACTACTGGTCAGGTGAGACAGAGGGGCCCACTCACTTCTGTGTGTGCCTATAGTGGGAGCCAGCACTGAGAGATGCCTCCCACCACCCGTGCTCTTATGCTGACTCCTTCCTGTGAGCCAAGCTGGCCCCAAGACCTGCTTTCAAACACTGGATTGTGGTGGAAGTGATGCTGAGTGACATCTGAAGGTAAGATCCTAGTAGCTTGCAGCTCCCAATGCTGAAACTACCAGGCTGAGCTAGATATGGAGGAAAAACACATGGAGTAAAAGAGAAGCCAGCCAGTGCCTTGGTGCCCCAGCTATGCTGACAGGGGCACTGGACATGACAGTGAAGCCCAGCCCAGCCTCCATCAGACCCTAACTCTATGAAAGACCCCACAAAACCATCCAGCTGAGCCTAGTCAACACACATTGTTGTGAAAGATAATAATAAATTGTGTTAAGCCACTACAGATTTGGAGGATTGGGGAAGGTTTTGCAGGAGCAGAGAACCCAGAATGCTCACCAAAATCCTCCACAAATTGCCACATCTCTCTAGACCTGAGGGAGCTGTAGGGTGGCCTCAACCTGCCCAGTCCTGTGGCTATATACATCTTGCAATGCCCTGAGAACTGGTCCTTGGCAAGAGACTCTCTGTTTGCTTCCTGGTCCTGCCATTACTAGCCATGTGACCTTGGACAAGTCAGTGCTCTCTCAGTACCTCATTTGCCCCACTTACAAAATGAGGTAGTAAAGCTGAGGATGATTAAAAGCTCTTCCACTTCTCTGACGTGCGAAATATTATCACTCTGGCCTGAGCCATGAAGATGTCACTCACAAATCACTGGACAGGTACACTCTTTCTTGGCTTGTTCTTGGGGTGGGCATAAAGACACTAGGGAAAAGGAGCCCACCAGTCTACTGGGTTTCTAGAATCCCCAGGTGCCCAAGTGAGCCCTAGGGGAGCCAGATGTGCACAGGGGTCCCACGTACCTTCCTCTGCCTCTCTTGAAGTCCCCAGTAATAAAGAAGCAACTCCTGCTCCCAGACCTAGGGCCTCAAAATCCCAGCCTTACCTGAGAAGGGAAAGATTCCACCTGCGAGGAAGAGGAGTCTCACATGAGAAGCAAGTTTCTGAGATGGTTGTGAAGAGTCGGGTGACAATATTTGCATCCAAAAATACTGCAGCTGAGAACCAGCTAATTACAGCTTCTGGAGTCTTTCATAATGTGGCATTTCACATCTTCCTTGCCTCTCTCTCTCTGAGGTCCCCAGCAGCAGCCATGATGGAGTGGAAACCCAGTCTGGTCTATAGTTTACGCCTGAGTTTCTAGAGGCCGTGGATTCCCCCACCCCTACACACACGCACACACACACACACACATGGCCTGCCCACACGCCCTTCAGGATCTTTTTGGGCCAACCAGAAATCTGAAGAGTCAAGGGCCCAGGTACAACCCTGAGATACGTTTTTATTCAGAAGAGACACCCAGGGTCTAGGCACCGTGTGCTGGGAGGTCCCCCTGTGGCAGTCAGCATGCTAACCTCTGGCTGGGCCCTCTGCTGGGCAGGGACCCCCTGCTCTAGACCCCCTTCATCACTGGTCTCTTGGAGGACCTGAGTCTCTTCTACAAGAAGGAAGATCGTAAGTCAGGGGTGCAGGGAGAGATGGATGATCTGAGGACCACAGAGCTGCTACCTGTTGCTCCTTGTTGGAAAAGTAGCAGAAGAAATCTGCATGGTAAGATGCCCTCACCCCGAGGCTTTTGTTTCAAGGGAAGAGTTGTTGTTGTTGTTTGGTTTTTGTTTTTAACCACAAGGCATTTTGAAAATATAAAGCCTAACTAGTATTTATATAGTATTTTTCATTTGGCAGAATGCCATCACATACATCATATTATATGGTTCCAATGTTAATTTTACAAGGTAGTTATCATGTTCACTTTGTAGATAATTAAACACAAGTTCAGAGATGTGAAGCCATTCTCCAAGGTTACTCAAGTCATGACTAGCCTTAAACATGAAACCTCAACTCAAGTCCAAGGGTCCTGCTGAGCCAGCAGGCCCAGCCCCCATCCAATGGATACAACTTTGAGGCTTGGATAGTCAACCTTATGGGGGCTCCCAGTGGGAGACACTCTCATGACTCCCTCAACCCAGCCCCAAATCCAACCTAAACCTCCTCTGTCCCCTTCCAGCTTCTGAGATGCATTTGAATTCCACTCATATCTGCATACACTGACTTTTTACCTACAAGAAATGAGGCAAAGCCTAAAAGAAAGTGAGGGTCAAGAGAGTAAGCAGGAAGCGAAAGTTAGCAGTCTGGGGAGGGGGGCAGATTTGTGTTAGTCAGTGTCTCCTCAGGCAGCTGGACCAGGTCGATGGAGCCTCCAAGGGGATAAGGGAGGGCTGCCCTGGCCCTCAGTGGCTATGAAAGGCCAGGACCATGGACAAGGCCTGACCAGGTTGCTTCTTCAGCCCTGCACCCAGGAGGATGGTCTTAACTCAGAGATCGGTGCTCTCACACCTTCCTGTCACCACTGAGACTGCGTGCCTGGACATTCATTAAGGTAAATTCAGTTCAGCCACATTTCCTGGCACTGTGTGAGGAATGAGGTTTACTTCGAATCACCAAATCACAGAAATTAAAGGAAGGGTGAAGAGTCAGAGGCAGCTGCCCCTGGGGACTGTGCACAGCTTTTATTTTAGTAATAGACTTCAGATCCTTCAGTCCAGGCAGCTGCCTCCTCCGAGGCCACTCTCTGCTTTTTCTCAGAGGGGATGTAGTTGATAAGAATGAGAAGCTGATTCCAGTGTCTACACAGTTCCTTTGAAATTATTAATCATCCAAAAGGTGGTGAAAAGGGAAGAATGGAGAACGTGAAACCGTCTCATAGCCAGAGTGCCAGAGCAGGGAGAGGAGACAGGGACCCTCTGGACTTCCAGCTTGCTGTCCCTGGGGAAGCACAGAAGAGTGTAGACTGATTGCTTACTCGCTGTGTACCTTTGGCAAAATTTTAGCTTCTCTGAGCGTCAGTTTCCTCTTCTGCTGAATGGGAGCTTATGATGCTTATGTCCCAGGCTGAAGATGAAGGGAATTTAGTTAAGTATGTCTTCTCACCATGTGCGCGGCCCATGGGAATTACTTAATGGTAGCTGTCATTATGAACGGCGTGAAAACAAATGGCAACTCTCCTTGGCATTATTAATGAGTAACGATTCATTACCCTCCTCCCTCTAGATCCATCTCCCTGTCTGCAAAACAATGCTATACAGGTTCTATGGCATTGGACTTTGATTCAGTGGACATACCACTGGCATTTACAGAGCCACTACCACAAGTCAGACTCATGAGGGTGACAATGATTGCTTTTAGTCACTTTCCTGCCCTGACACCTGCAATTTGAAGGAGGAGAGGTTTATTTTGGCTCATGGTTTTACTAGGTTCAGTCCATGGTCATCTGATGCCAAGGTAGAAGCCACATGGTGGAAAGGCCTGACAGAGGAAAGCCTCTCAGGCCAAGCTGGGGAGTGAGAGAGGGAGGAGGATCCAGAGACAAGGTTGTAACCTTCCAGGTCATATCCCCAGTGACCTGCCTCCTCTGACCACCACCCTCCCCTAACTGCACATTTAGCTAAGAACTCAGCATCATATTAACCCAATTGTTATCATGAGCGCACCCTCATGATCCAATCACCTTCCAAACACAAGAAAATTTGGGGGGCATTTTAGATACAATGACCAAGACAGATTCTCTGACCCCACAGAGCTCACCATCTTTACAAGGCTTCTGGAAGAAGTGTGCGATAGGGTACTAATAACGATGCCTGGCCATCCAAAGCAATATTTCACCCACACTAGTTGTCACCATGTGATTCACTAGGAATATGAAAGAGGTCAAAGAAACAGGGACAACCTTCCCCAAACAATTGCTCAGCTTCTCTGCATAACACCCTGTAGCATCACCCCAGCACCATCTCCTCCCATCCTGAATGCCCCTTACTCCTCCTTTTTCATTTCAGCCACAAAGGTGCTTTATGTTCTCGTTCTCTCTCTCTCTCTCTCTCTCTCTCTCTCTCTCTCTCTCTCTCTCCCTCTCTCATTCTTAATCATCACTATGCATAAGGTGGGCTGGTGCCCAGGTCACAAACAAATCAATTAAAGCAGTATGGCCAGGGGCAAGGACATCAGAATTCTTTACATCTTTTCAAATTGTAAGCAGATGTGGTTGTCAGAAGAAAAGGCAGTGGACCTCCCATTGGACACTGTTGAACCCCCTCAGTTTCCCCATCCTGGCATGGCAGGTACTGCCTATGGCTCTCAAGTCAGCCTGTGATGAGGTTGAAGCAGGATTCTGTGACAGGACTTTGGAAAACCCGCCACCGTCCTGTACCTGGTGGGCAGGGATTTTCTGGGGAGAAGGTAGTGAGTGCAGGCGTGTCCTTGGCGGTCAGCACTGAGAGCACTGGTGAGCTTTGCCCAAGGAGAAGTGGCAGCATCCTCATAGTAAAAGCTGCTGCATTCAGAGCTGGCCGAGCCATCAGCCTCAGCACACCCGCCCACCCCGCTCCCACCCCCATCTCGTCCTTTCTCTCCTTCTCCACCCAGACCCACTATCTAGATATTGTGCTTCTGATTCCTTCTGACCAATAAACAAAGGAGTCAGTCAGGTTCCAGGGTTTGGAAGGTGCCTTTATTAATCACAGCAAGATATGCACATACCTGTCAGGAGTGAAACAAGGTCCTCTGAAGAGTCCTGGAGATGGGGAGAAGCAGGCTGGCCTGAAGCCAAAGCCTGTGAGAAGGGAGGAGGGGCTGTGAGAGTTCGCTGGGGCTCACTGGACAGTGTCCAGAGCTCAGTCTGAGCAGGCACCTATGTGGAGCAATGAGAAGCCTTCAGGGGTGGTGGGGAACCGCCCTGACCTTACCTGATTCCTAACCTACATTGGGAGTGACACACGTTGCAGTAAATATGCTTGCAAATCAACATCCAGGCAAGTGCAAAGTAATGAATCAGGGTGAGGAATTGGGTGAGGAGAAAAAGACTCAGGTGAGAAGCAGATCCTAGGCTGGGAGGATACAGTAGGAGGAGCCCCAGATAGGGAGTCAAAGGGAAAGTTATGACCTATTGGTGGGGAGAAAATAGGGTGAGAGGAGAGAGGAGAAGGGGAGGGAGAGGGCTCATGAATGAGGTAAGGTAATTACTCTTTCTTGAAACTTTCGTTTGTGTGCACGTGTTTGTGCATGTGCACCTGTGTGTAACTGCATGTGTGCACTGGACCCTGATACAAAACTCCTCCTACTGTGAACCATGGTCTAAACATGTATGCGGATCACAGGAGTCCATGCTGTCTCTGAGGTCAGTTCTGCCACTGACTGTGGTCTGAGAAATGGGCCAAGAATCCAGACCTTTTAGAAGCTCTCTTCACTGTCCCAAATATACCTAATTCTCTCTGCCCTCTGTGGTCTTCTCCCGGATTTGCTATGAGGCTGCAGTAAGGTAAGTGATGTGGAAGTGCTTTATAAACTACAAGAGTTGGAGCAGGAATAATCCAGTAGAGTATAGTGCAGTGAAGTTCATTAGAAACCTGTTCTGAGGAGGTAATTGAAGGAGGCAGGGACAAGAGAAAGTAACGGGGAAGAGGGTAGGAAAGAGGAGAGGGATGGAAGGAGGGGAAAGGAAGGAGGCAGCTAACACTTTGATGGTGTCTGTTGTGTGCATTCGAAGGCCTGGTCCCATCATGGGGCAGCACATAGATTCTTTGGAAGGAAGTGGCCACTCTCTGTGGGGCTGAACTAGGCCCAGGGAGCTCCAATAAGAAAGTCTGGCCACTGTGTCAGCAGTGAAGGCCGAGTTACAGCAAACACACGTGGTAAGTTTGGGTGCCGGGTGCATTCTGGCACAGGGACAGATAATCTGGGGTGTGAATTGGTTACATGGGGGCGTTCCCAAAATCCTCAGCAGAAGACTGCTGAAGGGTGTGAATCCAGTTTCCTGTAGGACAGAGCAGACAGAGCAGCCTTACTTTGAAACATGACCCTGTCCCTCTGCCAGCAGGGAGGAACTGTTAGGTGGTAAGCACTGCTTTCTGTCCCCAGCATCTGTAACAAGATGGACCAGATTCCACTGTCCTCAGAAACACCAGTTCCAGGTCAAGAAGACCCACCTGCATCCCAGGGGTCACATTTCCCCTTGCCCAGGGGCTCATGCCCACTCGGCTGGATCTGGGATGGAAAAATCCTAGACTACCCCAGGAGGTTGGTAATCAGGGAGCCATCGAAGATCTACTGCAGGAAATTGGAGCTGCCAATCTCTTAACAACTGGAATTTTTTATAATATCTACATTTCAGAGATGTATGGTAAGTGCTTGGGAATCACGAAGGTCCTATAAATGCTCGGTATTACAAGTCAAATCCTGTTAATGCAAGTACCATTGCAATGAAACTTTCTGTGTGACAAAAGCAATTTCCATGTTCTAGTCAATGGCTCACTTATTTCAAACAATATCCACCCTGCCCACAGTGATAGCTCTCCTCTCTGAGAGCGCAGCCTACTGATTGTCCACCCTGCTCCCTCCGTAACGACAGACCATCTTGCGCCTGTCACCATTGCTCAGTGCTTGTTATTCCTGCCTTCCCCACTGAATGAAGTCCTCAAGGAGGGGGTTGGTCCTAGCTGGGGAACATGGAGACAGTCAGACCTTCATGAGTTCCTGCATCCACTGTTTTCTGCTTAGTTATAAATGTCAAGTGTTACACCACTAACACTGGGAAATGCAGACCCTGCTCTCCTGCAGCAAGAGCAGAGCAGGGACCCTCGGAAATGTCCCCTGACGCAGACAGGTGCAGGATGGGAGAAGAGGAAAGGCAATGGGACTGGATCAGCACAGTGACAAGAGGAGCTCACTTTGATTGAACACTTGCTATCTCCAGGCAGGTAAGGGAGGTTTTACATACATGATATTATTTAAGCCTCACCTCAATGGCTCTATCCCCATTTTGCAGAATACTAGACTGAGGCTTCAAGAGGTTAAATAAGTTGCTTAATTAATTTGCACATTCTAAGTAGGAGACTTCACTATTAATATAATCATCATTATTATCATTGCCTTTAAACTGTAAGTCTACATTTACCTCTCCTGGTGAGTTGGGTTTCTGTTCAACTTTACCTAATGGCGTGGTTACACTGACGGTAATGGGCTGCATCAGGATTTGGAAACGTTACTTGCACCCCAGGGAAACTTCCAAGCTGTGGGAATTGGGGCATGGGACTTGGCCCAGTATACCAAGGAGAGGTGAGAAGGCAGTGAGGAAAACGGGGTGGTTACAGGTGGCATGAAAGTCATAGAAAGATTCCCACCAAGATACTCCTGGGAGGGAAGGACACTGGAGCCCATGACTTTGGAAAGTCTCCTCTGGCTTCATTATGAAGAATGAATTCAAGGGGCACAGCCAGAAGCAGCAAGATGCGCCGGGGTGGGGGAGGGCGGTGTTCTCATCCAAGAAGAGGTGTCAGCAATCTGGACTAGAGCTTGGTGTGGGTAAAGAGGAAAATGGTATTCTAGGGGGTGGACTTGTTGGGGTCCCAACCACTCAAGTGTGTGGGGAGAAGGAAGCTGTGACAAGAAGCTTGGGGCATGAAAGACCCAGTTACAGAGGCTGACCCCATGCTGGTCCTAGCGTCCATTCCCAAAGGGGCTGGAGAGGCAGAAGTGCTCTGTAGGTGGCAAGGGTGCTGTGTGGTAGATAACTGGGTGGCAGAGGATACTTGAAGCTCAGCCAGCGATGGCCTGGTGTCTGTAGGAACAGCCTCTCTGCCCCAGGAGAAGTTGTCAGCCCCTGGGGCAGTAGAGACAAGGGCCTTGGTACAACCAGGCAGACAGGTTTCCAAATAGAAGAGAGTCAGAGAGTTAGACCTGGAAAAACAAAGAGTGGCCTAGGTACCTAGATCTACGTGGTACCTAGATCTATGGGTTGGAATAGATAATGTTGGGGTTGCAGCTTCAGGACTGTCTTGGTCCATGTTGCTATAAGTAAATGCCACAGACTGGATAATTTATAAACAACAGAAGTTTATACAGCCTGCTGGAGGCTGGGAAGTCCAGTAGCAAGGTGCCACCATCTGGCCAAAATCTTTCTATGTCATCTCTAATAGAAGGCAGAAGGGCAAGAAGACTCAAGTGCAAGAAAAAGGAACAAGGGAGACTCTTTTTCAGACTCTACTCTCTCATAATAACCGACCCAGTCCCATGATAACAGCGTTAATCCATTAATCCATGAAACTCTGTTCTCATGACCTAATCACCTTTTGAAGGCTCTGCCTCTAAACACTGTTGCCCTGGGGACTGTTTCCAACACATGAATGGGGGAGGGGGTATGTTCAAACCACAGTAGGGATGTTAAGGGTAGCTGACACACTCCAAAACTAGACATAGAACTCATACCATCATCCTGAGGATCAGGGGACCAGAGACTCCAGGTAGGGTGACATAAGACAGAAGCATGCCTTCATCCTATATGGTTTTGTTCCTTCCCCAGGGTCCAGATCAGAGCTGAGTCCATGGCGGACACCTGGAAAACACTGTTAAAGCCCAAGACCGGTGTCGTGTTACCAGGCACGGGCCCCTCCCTCTCCAACGTTTGGAGTTTGGGGTATGACGATGTGTGTTTTGGAAATCCTGGAAGGAGGAAAAGTGCTCAAGGTGATGGTTCTAAAATAGACAACAGTGGTCCCCAGCCGATATGCTGTGTTTTGTGGGAAGAGAAGTATTTCCAGAGATAGCGACATCAGAGTGCTAGGGAAAGCTCTAGAGAATTTTAGTACCTCTATACCTCTTTTCCCTCTCATTAGGAGAGAGCAGTAGTGTTTTAAATGCTTTAAAGTGGCTCTTCAGTCAAGGAGGAGTTTATAAAAATAATTTCTGCTCAGAGAGGACAGAGGGTGACAGGCAGCAGCTGGGTGAGGTGTTGAGAGGGAAGGAAAAGCAAGGAGGCTGGAGGCAGGAGCTGCTAGGTAAACAGGGGAGACCCTGTAGCCCCCAGAGTCAAACAAGAGAGGCTCCACCATATACGGTCTTGGATGGCTAAGAAGTGTAGAGCCGGGAGGGTCCGGTGGGCTCATGGCTGCTGGGCCCTTCCCTGTTGCCTTTCATGACTCCGTTATGGCTAGCCCAGGCCTGGTGGCTTCTAGTACATCTAGTACCTCTGTAGGTGTGAGGACAGGGATGTCCCCTAGGCAGATGCTGCTCTGCCCCAGGATGCATGGCTGTGAGGCAGAACACAGCCAAATATCAGCCCTCAAATGCCTGCTTGGCCAGGCTCCCTTACACAGCACAACCCTGCTCTGCTCTTCAGAGTGGCCCAAGGCAAGACACTCAACCCATGTCAGTGAAGAGTAGAAGGAAAAACTGGGGATCATGGCAACCCAAGAGGAACGAAGACATTTTAGACGAGGAAAGAAAAGGTTTGTTTTTAGAGCTGGTAACAAAGATGACTCCTGATTTTCAAAGGCAACAAGGGCAGCTGGGAGCAGGGAGGGTGGAACCCATAACAATTCTCTCTCTCTGGAGAAGCAGCCGTTGGCAAAGGGCTTAGACAAGCCAGTCTTCCTGAGTCAGCTCTCATAGAAATCCAGCAGAATGATTTTTTTTTTTTATAACACACTCAGAGTCTCATTTGCCCAAGTCTCTCAGCAAGGGAGAGGGGAATGAAACTCACACCAGGTCACCTGGCTTCAAACCTAATGCTTTTTCTTGGGCAGCCTCAGCATGGCAGATTACACACAAGGTGACCACCAACATATCTCCCATCTCTGTACAAACCTGCCCCTTTCATCAGGAAGAGGGAGTTATTTCCCCTTTCCTCAAATCTAGGTTGTCCTTAGGACTTTCTCTGACCCACAGAATGTGGAAGTGGTACCATACCAGATCCCAGCCATGTCCTAAGAGATCCAGAAGCTTCCACTCTGGGTCTAGCTGTCACAGTGCCGTGGTTTGAATATGTTTTGTCTTTGGTAAAGCTCCTGTTGGTTTTTAATCCACTGTGATCAATTAAGAGGGTAGAGATTTAATCTTCTGGTATATGGAGATGGGACCTTGGGAGGTGGTTAGAATTAGCTAAAATTATCAGGGTGCAACCCACATAATTGAATCCTGGAGACGTTATGAGAAGAGAGTAAGCTACTAGAAGGCACATACATACTTCTCCTGTCTCTCACCCTGCGATACCTTGAATCATCTTGAAGCTCTGTGAGTTAGGAGGCCACCAGCAGATGAAGATCCTCAACCACGGATCTCCAGAGCCATGAGCCAACATAGGCCTCTTTGAAACCTACTCAGTCTGTATTGTTGTGCAGTTAGTAACAGAAAACACAGTGGGCAGTACAGGTTAGAAGGATGTTTGCTGAAGATCCTGTGAACTGTAGGTCCTATGGGTCCACAGGTGCTGTGGAGAGGGAGATACCTGGGTGGCCCAGCAACTCCAGGTGCCAGACATGCCAGTGAGGACATGTGGATGCTCCAGCCCCAGCTAAATGCAGCCTTGTGAATGACCCAAGCTGACACCCTGGAGAGAAGCGAAGTTGGAGAGAGTTAGTCAGGCTGTCTCCCTGGCTCTGATAGCAGAACAAAGACTTCTACGGAGTATTGATCTACGGAGCCTCAGCTGCCATTCACAGCTTCCTTCTTTCTTCAACCTGCTACATGTCTAGGACTGTAGCAGTCCACAGCGCACTTGGACTAGGAGTCCTTGAAGATGGGACCATGTTTTTGCTTTGCTTTCTCTCTGGACTTAGGGACGCTTCTCTACAACACGAAGCACGCTTGGCCATGATGTTGGCTGGTCAGTCAATCTGGCTAGCTATTAAGTTAAATGCCCAAATCAGACTCCATTGATAATTCACCGAAAGTGGCTCTCCAGTGAGTGACTTTTTCAGTGGAGTAATTCAATTTCCTTTTATATGTTGCTGCTGGCCAGAAGAGCTTGGTGCAGCTAAGGAAAGCAGGCTTTTCAGCGTTTGCAGATGGTCTTTGCACCACGGAGGCCCTCGTGGGCGACTCAGAGGTTTCAGAATATTTCCTCACCCCTAATCCACCGTCTCTAACTGGCTGTACCTTGTACATGCTGTGCCCTGGCGAGTAGCGTGTTGTCATATAAATTAATTATGAAGTGACTAATGTCAATTTCCTTTTCATCACAGATGGCAGAATGCCAGAAGGACTGGGGACCTGGAGAGGAGAGAGGAGAATGGAAGATAGCAAATGTCTATCCTCCAGAGAGAAAACTCCCCAGGATCTGGGCACACCCTGAGTTTCTCCACCTTCAGCCACCCCCATGAGCCTCTGCAGGGACATTTTTCTGAATAATGGAACATTTTCCTGTTTTAATCAGATGCAATTTTGCAAACAGTTTTTATGATTTAGCAAGTCCATTAAAACTGGCATTTGTTCTGCTCTGACATTCGAAAGGGGCTCCACAGAGCATAAACATTGGAAATTACTTGTAGGGAAAGACAATATTAAAATTCCCCAGCCTGGGCCCATTGTCTGAGAAATTCTGTTATCAAGCATCATGCCGGCTACGATCAGAGGCGCTTGAGATATATGCTTCTTCCTCTTCATGCACTAGCTAGGGGTGCTGAAAGTCAGGCAGCAATAAAGATCCAGCGATGTTATCTCTCAGCACTCTGGGAATCAGGGGAGGAATGGGTCTTAAAGAGAACTCACTGGAAGAGCAGTAAAAAAATCTCAAGGAAGACAGTGGGTGAGCACATCTTTAACAGAAGCCTGGAAATTGCTTCTTGCCCACAATGAATGATAGGGTGTTTTGGCACATAATTAAGAAGGTCAGTTTTGTCGATTTCACTCATAGTCAATTCTCAATTATCTGTGTACTAACAAATGACCAGGTCAAATGAAGACTCTACTATTGCCTGCTTTCTGCTTCCTAGCAGGGCCACCTCTTTCCACAGAAGCAAAGAATAGCAGCAGCCAGAGAGGCTTTGGAAAGGATCTCTGCCCTCCTGTCAATCAATATGGAAGCAGTAAAGAAATCACAGAAGGCAAAATCTGGCAGATCATAAGACATAAAATTAAGAACATATGTGCATAACAAACTAATAAACCATTTTTATTTTAAAAATCACCACAGAAAAAATATTTGTTTCCAGAAGTCCAAGCATTAATATCTTAAGAATAAATAATTGCTATATAAATTGATAGGAACATCCTAGGAGTCAAGATTAGCTGGGGAAGGGGTGGGGAGAACAAACAGGAAGCGGCAAGGATGTGAATAATGATTTATGCGACAAAAACTTCTGAAGAATGAACATATGCTTTTAAAAAGGGCAATATCATTTATGATTAAAGAAATACCAAGATAAAATAAAAACTGTTTAGACTTTCGGTTAAACGTGGAGGATTGAACACGTGTGTTTATTTCCTTTCCCTTCCAAATCTCCACTGAATTGAAAATAAAATACAAAAGAATACCATAAACTCACAAGAACCAAAAGGATGGAAAAGGAGACAGTAACAATGAAGGACATCACCTACAAGACAGAGGAATAGTAACCGAGGAGCACACCAGAGATTAGGGATCTGCAGGAGGACTGCCAGGAAGGCTGTGGATTTACTTGCAAAATTCCAAAGGCACTAGAGCTAGACAGGATTTAGTCCTAGGAATGGGTATGCAGATTAGCAGGCTTCACGTATTAGAGAGAAGGATGCAGCTAGTGGGATACAGTGGGATTCAAAGCTGATAGAGAAAGTACAAGATTTTTGGTTCCCCCACTGAAGCAGCCCAGGTGACCAGAATGCATGCCAAAGGCAGTGACCTAGAAAGGCTAGCCTCCTTTAAATGTCTAACTGGCCTTTAAAAAAGTAAGGCAACTCACCTGTGAGACAGACACAAAGCATCTGCAGCACAGAGAAGTGAATGGGAGTTGCAGCACTAGTGTGATTTTGTAGTTTCAAGATCCCAAGTCTCAGGGACTAAGGCTCATGTGGGACAGAGGGAGTGCCATGTGGCCTTCTGGAGAGGAGTACCAGAACTGAGGTTATCACATAGGTCCTTGTTACGTTCCCACAACAAACACAAAAGAAGTGTCCACTATTGGACAGAAAGATTGCTTCAGCTTGGTCACATTCTCATCTGGTAATATCTTACTGTGGGCCAACTCTTCATACAGATATGATCTTTGACTTTACACTGGCTTTCTGACACAGAAACAAACAGGTTGATAACATTATATTAAAAAGGAATCCTGAGGTTGTGATGTATTTGAGACTCCTAACCAACCACGAACTGTCCTTAATATCTAGTTCTTGATAAATTTCTCAAGGATTCCAGGGATCAAGCCCTGTCAGAGATGAGTTGATGATCCAAAGATCAAAAATTCATAAACAACTTAGTTATTATAAGGAAAAAGGAAAGGAAAAGAGGTTACCTCCCAAGTCAGGGCAGTGACTTTCTTTAGAGAAGAGATTTTGACTGAGAAGAGAAGAAAGGGGACTGAGTATTGGAAATGGTCTATTTCTTGAAATAATCTAAGACATAAAAGAAGAAATTGAAAACATAAAAAAACACTAAGAAAGACATGAGGTAAATGTGAATCCTCAAAAAGTTTTAGAAATGAACTATATAGTTATTAAAGTTAAAAAGTCAATGGAGAGCTTAGAGAGTATATTAGATGTGGTTGCAGAAATAATGAACTTAAAAATAAATCTCAAGAAATTATTTAGAATGTAACTGGAAATCTAAAGAAATGAAAAGTATTAAAAGTGACATGGGGACTCTCAGCTTACTGAACAATAAAAAAAGAAAAGAACAGGGCAGAGATACTAGGAAAGAGGTAAAATTCCAAGAGATAATAATTGGGATTTTTCCAGAACTGGCATCTTTCTTCTCTGAGAATAATGAGGTTACATAATGCTAAATGCACACTGTGTTAGGCTTGCACCACTGGGACAAAATACCTGAGAAAAACAGCTCAAAAGCAAACTTTATTTTATCCACCATTTCCAAGGTTTCTGTCCATGGTCACTGGGTCCCATTGCTTTCAAGACAATGGTAAGGCGGTAAATCATGGTAGACTCAAGTGGTAGAGTATAACTGCTCACTTCATTGCAGCCAAAGAGCAAAAGGAATGAGAGGAAGCTGCTGGGGTCCCATTGTCCTCTTCAAGGGCACCCCAACACACACAATGCTATTTCTTCTAACCAGGCCTCCTTCCTCCTAAAGCTTCCACCACCTTCCAAGAATGCCAGGAACAGGGAACAAAGTCTTCAACACATAGTCCTTTGGAGGAAACTGAGATCCAAACCATAACACATACCTAGTGAAGTTTGAAAGCAACAGAAGCAAAGGTCTTTGAAACAAGACCTAAACCTGAGGTGAGAGGAACATAGTACCTACAAAGAAACTTGTACTGACTTCGGAGTTCTCAAGAGCTGTCATAAACTCTAGAAAATAAGGAAGGGATGTAGGCATGGTTCTGAGAGACAGTAACTGTCAGTGAGTTATTTTTTTTATAGCTAAATCTTTTTTTTCAAGAGTGAGGGTGAAATAAAGACATTTCCAGATGCAAAAATATTGAAAGTGTCTGACAGTAGAGTTTTGCTCAAAGTACTACAATAGGCTTAATGCAAGAAACCATACCTAAAAACATATAAGACGTGATTCAGGGCAGTAAGTTGAAACAAGAAATGCATAATAACAGCAATGGAAAATTGAAAAATTATAAGTCAAAAGGGAATTAAAACAAAAGCAACCTCTTCTATAAGTTTGGGAAAGGATGGTTGAAGTTAGAGGAATACTGAAGTCTTCGTTTTATTTGAGAGGAAAGCAAAGACCAATCCATTTTGGATTTTCTGTTAAATATAGATGCAAAAACTTTTAAGGGTGTGCAGTTAAAAAGTAAAAATAAAATGCATAGCTTTCAAAATGATAGGCGTACTGTAAGAGTACTTTTCACAGCCCTCAATTGTTCTAATAGAAGGCAGAGACAAAGAAAATGAACCAAATAAAAAGCAGGGTGTGGCAGACTATATTTTCTGAAAAGGACCCAGACAATATTTCTAATCCCACAGGCTCTTCCAGAACTTTGATGCTGCCCAGCAAGAGATGAAGTTCACTGCTCCATTCCGTGAATCTGAGCCTGAGAAGCACTTTGGAAGCAATTCCTGGTGCTTAGATCATACAAAGCAATGTGGCTTCCACTTTGGCAGTCTCTCTCTCTCTCTCTCTCTCTCTCTCTCTCTCTCTCTCTCTCTCTCTAAGATTCTTGCCCTTGAAACTGAACTTGGCTGCCATGATTTAAGAAACCACCTGCCATAAGGAAAGGCTGTGGATCATTTGGGACCGATATCTCCAGCAAAAGTCTCACTGGACAGCCAGCATTAACCACTAGATATATGCCAAAGACAACATTACAATATTTAAGTGATGTTATTTGGCTTTGTTTTACGATTCTAGAATTCGGCAACATTTCATTCCATAAAAGAGAGTAGATATTCCAACGGACTGGGTAAAAGAGGTTGGTTTTTTAGACAGAGAAGGATTGACATAAACAAAAAGAAAGAGCCTCAAAATGGAGTTGATTGCTTTAAAATTACTCGCCTTATAGAGTAGAGACAGGGAGACAGAATAACTGAAAAATACCTAAGACCAGGTATGGTGGCGCACTCCTGTAATCCTAGCTATTCAGGAGGCTGAGAGAGGAGGCTCACAAGTTTGAGGCCAGTCTGTGCAACTTGTTGAGACCTTCTGTCAAAATTTTAAAATAAAATTTAAAGGGCTGAGCTCAGTGATAGAGTGCCTGCCCATCTTGTGTAAGCTGGGTTCCATCTCGGTGCTGCATGAAAAAGATCTGAAAATGCCTGATTAGTTAATGTCAGTAAGAATTAAAAGACGCAAAGATGAAAGCAGAGGAAATTACATTATCTTGCCATTTGGCCTTTTTGGGAAATGTGACTATCTTTCATGCTTCTGATTTCTCTGAAGGTTAAAAGACAACTTAGTCTGGGTTTGGTAATTTGAAACATTAGCACGGTGTCTCTGTTTTGATTTTTTAAAATATGGTCTTATTTTGTTACTGGTACTTAATCATTGTACATGTTTATGGGGTACAGTGTGACACTGTCATACTTGTATATAAAGCTCAGTGATCAGGATCAGGTCAGAGTAATTAGCATATCTATCCTATTGTCATTTCTCTGATATTTAAGCTGGTTCTTTGCAGTCTTCACAGTAGCTTAACCCAAAACAATTGCCTGCAATGATGTTTTTAAAAATATATAGGTGAGAAAGTCCTGCGATGGCTCCAGTCTCTGAGGTTTCCAGAGGAGGCTCCAAGTATGATGGGGCTGGACCCTGTTCAGTTCCTGACCCCAAGAGTGCGTTAGCATAACAAATGCTGCCTTATACCACTAAGTTTGGAGGACTGTGTCAGGCACGAAAACTGGGAGATCAGAGTAAATAAAAGGCGCACAAAGAAATGATGGCATTAAATCCAATACATAAAATTTTTGTGATTTTTGTATCACAAAAGCATAAATGAAGTAATTTGCTAAATGATTGTCAGATTTTTAAAAAGCTGTGTGTGGCTTAAATGGGACATCTCTTCTAAGTTAAGATACAGAAAAGCTGAATGTAACAAACTGGAAAAACATGACGCCAATCATTTCCCCATCCAAAGAACACTCATGTAGCAGTATTTTCTTGTACATTGATACACTTTTTATTATAGAGACAGAGATGAGTTTGTGTTTGAGTGTGTGTGTGTATTTGTGCATGCACACATAATATTTGAACTATGTCCCCCACCTTTTTTATTTTATTTTGTTTTATTTATTTATCACAATGTTGCTAATTGCCCATGCTGGGCTCAAACTTGAGGTCCCAAAGTGGCAAGAATGACGGGATACATGTTTGAAGCAATGCAGGGATATTTTCAAGGTCATTAACGGCAATGTATCTTTTAGTGTAATAAATTTTTATTTAAACATTAGTCATGTATTTTGACCATATCTTATGTATTAACAATTCCAAACTTGTATGAAGCTAATTATGTAGCCTTAAATATTTAAATTCAAAACTGACATAATTTCAAGGAGAAATTTATATATCTAAAATCATAATGACAATTGTTACATAGCTGTCAGTAGTTGGTAGATTAAGCAGATTGAAATGATTAAGAGCAAAGTTTTTAAAAAGCACTGGCAGCAAGTTTGAGCTGTACCTAACAAGTGGAAAATCTACGTTTTTTCAAATATGTACAGCACATCTACAAAAATAGCCCATGAACAGGACCTTAGCACAAGGCTCAACAAATACCAAAGAACTAATAGATAGATTGTGTACTTGATCCACAGCATAATTAAGAATGGAAATAAATTTTGAAAATAATTTTAGAATATCTTATATGGTCATAAATGTAAAGACATCCTTTTATATAACTCATGGGTCAAAGAAGAAATAAAAATGGAAATGAGAAAACATTCAGATTCAAAAGATAATAAAAATGTGACATATCAAAACACACACAATGAACTACAGCGGTTAATTAGTGGAAAATACAGTCTCAAATGCTTAAATCATAAAAAAAGAAAAGATTAAAAAGTTAAAGAGTTAAGAGGTCAACTTGTATTGTTGGAATAGGAAGTCAGGGCGAACCCAAAGAAAGCAGAAAGAAGAAGATAAAAGCAGAAATTAATGAAATAGAAAATGTTGCAAGCAAGCAATTCAACAGAACTAGAACAGACTCCTTTGAAATGATTAATAAAACAGACTAACTCTGGCAGGATTGATGGGAGGAGTAATCAAGATAGAAAGTGGAGATATAATTTCAGATATAGCAGAGAATTTTAAAATCGTGAGGTTAATATGAATATCTTTTTTGTAAACATACCAAGAACTATAAATAAAACATAGTTTTCTGGAAAAACCTTTCTAAATCTTATTCACAAGAAATTTAAAATCAGGTTGGGGATTTAGCTCAGTGGCTTAAGTGCCTGCCTGGTAAGTGTGAGGTTGTGAGTTCAATCCCTGGTATCAAAAAAAAAAAAAAATTAAAATCAGCCAGAGATATAGCTCAGTGGCACAGCACCTGCCATGCAAGCATGAGGTTGTGAGTTCGATGCCCAGTACAAAAAAATTAACAAATTAAGTTTTATATATATATATATATATATATATTTAAAATCAGAATTGGCCTATAAATATTAAAGAAATTAAATGAATGTGTAAAAATTTGCCCTTTATCAAAACATCTACAACTAACAAACAACAATCTCTGGTGGTTTTACAGGGAAATCTCACCTAATATTCTAGAGTCAGAGAATCTCAGTCTTGTACTCAAAGCTCTAAATCAGAATTCTTCAAACTTAAATGTGTATTACAGTCACTTGACTTTGTACAAATGAAGATTCTGGCCCAGTGCATCTACGTGGGACTTGAGAGTCCACATTTCTAACAAGCCCGTAGGTGATACTAGCTATGAGGACTTTTATACATCAATAAAATAAAGACAACCAACGCAAAAGAAAAATAGGTTACAGATCTATACATTCAGCCCACTGATGAAGAAATCTGAATGCCAATAAAAAGATGCCTGACTTGAATGTCATTAACAAATCCAAACCAAAACCGGTATCTGATTCATCCTGATCAAATTAGCAAACATGGTTTGCTGACAATATGGGCTATGCACACATGTATAAAGCAGTTTGATAACTACCACTGAAAAGAGAGGAGAGAGAGAGGAAAGGAAGAAGCTGGGGAGAAAGGAAGGAAAGAAGCAAGGAAAGAAGGGCGCACCCCTACAGGTGGTAAGAGGGTACGTTGAAACACCTATTTTGGATCTTTGCCAAGATCTAGTGAAGCTGAAGAAGCGTATATGCTGTGACACAGACACAGTATAGATGTCTAGAGAATTTTTCATATGTGCTCAGAGTGAAAAATACAATCGTGTTCAGACTAGTGCTGCAGGTAATGGCGAGAAATTGGAAATAAACTAAATCCCCACTGACGGGAGAATGGTTGAATAAAGTACTCCATAGTAGTAAGGCTATATTATGAATTAAAAACTGGTGGATAACTTAACACCAGCTGAATTGAATCAGCGTGATGCTGAGTGTAGATGGCCCACCTGAGCAAAGTTGCCAGTATAAAAAAGAGAGGTGGAGAGGAAGAGTGTAGTGTTGTGAGGTCTCTAGTGCTGTCGTTTGGAGCTGTTGGTTCTCCAGGAGGAGCTTGTCATGGCTGGCTTCCCTGATGGCCATTATCGGAGGAGTTTAGGGCCTTGTCGCTGAGGGTGGCTGTGGTTCACTTTGGGACAGCTCTGGTCCTTACACTGAGCCTCACTTCCTGGCTCTGGAGGGGAAGATGTGCTGTTTAATCCCCAGTTTGTTGCCTTGGCTTCCTGAAATGTAGTCTACTGTTCTCATCATCGTTGGAGTTTGGGACTGCATTGTTGCTGAGTCCTGAGCCCTATTTTGAGCATTGCTTCTTAACCAACTGGCACAGATCCTTCATCCTGTTGGCATAGACTTTCTATTCTCCACTGCTGACCTTTGGGCCTTCCTAGCGCAGACCCATGACATAGACTTGCATGAGTCATTGTCTAGGTCTCCAGCTGGACTCATGCAGGACATTGCTGTGGGATCCAGGCCTTGACTGGATTTTCTGTCTTTAGTGTTGCACATAGTTTTCCTGCACTTTCTTGTGTTTAACTCTGGGTGACCAACATAAAATAGTATTACAAATTCTGTGTCCTGAATGTGATTATTCTCCATGCAGCCCCTGACTACAACAGGCTACGTGTACAACATTAATAAATCCAAAAAATTTTTGAAAGAAGCAATTTGGAGATTCATAAGTATACTTCAATACTTTTAAATGAAAATGCAAAACATGTAATGCAATAGCATGTATCCTATATCAGGTACATGTAATGAAAGTATAAAAATTCACATGGAAGTTAAAAACACCAAAAGCCAGAACAGGGGTTACAACTAGGAAAAAATAGGATGAGGTAAGGATATATGGCTGCTGAATCCATCACATTTTATTTCTTAGAAAAATTTTAAGGCAAATACTAAAAAGATTCATTAAATCATTGGGGAAATTAAGAAGATCATGTATACACATAACAAGAATAAGATACTACTAAAAATAAATTAAAAATTCCTTGAAGATTTATATGTGCTTGTATTTTAAATATTCTCTGATTTTAAAAATTTATAAGGGCCAGAGACATGGCTCAGTGGTAGTATGCTTGCCTAGCACACATACATTGTAGCCATTGTATCCTGGCTACAATCCCCAGGATAACTATAAAATGAAATTAAAAAATTTACAAATTAGTAAAAAGTTAAGAAAATAAAGCTAATGAATTTTTTTTCTGAAAGGAATAAAAAAAACAACTATGGGGAAAAAAGCACATGGAGGATCAATTCAGATAGCCAATCACCTGATTAAGAAGGTCTTAGAAAGAAAACAGAAAATGGAAAGATAAGTTAAAAATATATTACAGGGATATAGCTCTGCAGCACAAGTGCCTGCCTGGCAAGCATGAGGTCATGAGTTCAATTCCTGGCACACACAAAAAAATCTATCAATCTATTGATATATATGGTACAAGAGCACTTTCCAGGATTAAATGGAATATTCAGATGGACTGATTTGATGGGCTACCCAAGAAAATGAAAGAAAATTCAGAACATCAAAGTTAAAGAAAGACAGAATGCAAGAGGTTGTGTAGAATTAGGTCTTCTAGTTGTAGATCTAGAATAGGTTGACACACACTATTCATCTGTACCATTAGATGGAAGAAGACTTTGGAACAGGCCTTTCAATATCTGAATGAGAGTAAGTGTTTGATCCAGAAAGCTATAGACTTCTATCCCCAACTGAATAGGATAGTAGAGCAAATATACTTTCAGGCACACAAGGACTCAGGTAATTTAACTTTCATGTGCTCTTTCTTAAGAATTTACTTGAAGAGTGCTCTTTAAAAAATGGAACAAATCAAGAGAAACAGAAAGAGAGGAGACAGCCAAGGAAAACATTAGCTCTAACCAAGCAAGCAGTAAGGGGCATTCCCAGATCACCAAAAGCAAGTCCAGGTTGAAAGTGGGGGGGACTGAAGTCTCTCGGAAGAGGATATAAAGTACCTGATCTAGCTGAATATTGAAAGAGAAAATAACCACAGGAATTAGATAAAGGCCAATAATGCAAGGCCCAAAAAAAGAAATTAGGAATGCCAAGGATAATTTTAAAACTACTCAAAAAGACTGTCTAACTGATTTGATGAGACAGTAACTGATATTTTCTTTTTTTTGATAACTAATATTTTCATAGGCAAAGAAATAGAATCATTTATTGATAGTTACCAAAAATAGTAATATTGAAAGAGGGAGGAAGCGGGAGTTGAGGGTCATGTAGGAAAATTAAACACTCAACTTTTGTAATAGAGAATCAATTGATAATATATAAAATACATACATAAATCAAGGTATATCAATAAAAGTTTATTATTTACAGACATGAAAGCAATTGCCAGAAAACCAAAAAGAATAAAATCTTTAAAGAGACAGTACCAAAATTTTTCAGAGGGCTACAGACAGAGACTCTTATATTTTACTGTAAGCCTTTTGGTATTTTTGGCTTTTAAATCATTTGTCTAATTTGAATTTTTAAAAGATGCTTCTTTCAGGTTTTAGTAATGGCTCCAAACTAGTTATTGCATGTTATTCTGTATGTGCAGGGTGCCCACAGGAGGTTTTGGAAGCCAGGAGGGACATAATTGGATATGGATACCGCGACAGCAAAGACTGTCTCCAAATGGGACTTTCAGGGTGAATACACCACCCACGGTGCTGATTTAGCTGATGTATAAATGAATCAGATACCTAGGGCTGCAGCAAAAGAAAGGCATTAACTTTTTAAAATTTGATTTCTCGTACTTCAAAATCATTTTATTGAGAAAAAGCAGAATTTTCTGGACCTTACTGGCCTTTATTTTATGGTTTACTACAGATTTATTTTGTATTGCATAAAATATAATGGTTATACCGTTGTGCTTTTGGTTCTGAAGTCTTTAGAGTTTGAAGATTAACCTTGACTGCAGATGCATCTGAGTCATCTTAACCTCTTGTATTCTTGGTCTGTGGTTCTATTAAGGGAGCCTCAGGTTGCATTGATCTTATCAAGAGCCATTATGTAGTTTGCCCCTCCTGCTTTATGACCGACTCTCAAATCAGAAAGATTGTTCTGACTTGTTCTTGTGTAATCATTAATAAACTCAAGTGTGGGATTATAAGGGTTATTGTAGATTTATTTCTCAGTGTCAATCTCATATTATAATCTGGTCAGATGTTTATAAATGTTGACGTTATCATCTTCCCTTCACAACTTTAACTCAGCTAGCAATTGTATTTGCTCACTTATTTTCTAGGGTTTTTTTACAAATCATTGACAAGCAGCTAATTAGGACTGGGTAAAAATAGTCTTGTAGTGTGTGCCCAAGATTCTCCCAGAAGTTGGGGACCTCTATTAGGTTTCAGCTGGAGAAACCTAATGGCTGACTGTTGGCAGTTGTCTCTGTGAGTGCTGCACAGAGGACTCTGGAGCTCCATGGAGCCTCAGAGGACAAGAAGGATTCCTAGACTACAAGAGGACTACAATCCACCCCAGGGATGAATTAGCAATGTCTGTCCAGGGAAGGATGGGGAAAGGCAGTGTAGGTGTCGTGTATTGTCATCCCTGCTATAGAATAGCCTGTAAGCCGCTGAGCTGCATTCTTTGCATTTGTTTCTCAGTCTCTTTTCAGTCCACTAAACAATGCTGTCCTCCAGCCCACATTTCTCTACCTTGTTCATGGGAAGGGAGAGTCTTTGTCAAATATACTGCAGAATCAATACACATTAAGTGCGTAACATTCTCCTTATCTACCTGTCTAGTAACCCTATCAAAGGGGGAAATGAGGGCAGTGTGGAATGTGTCACTCTTGTTGGACCCGAGGCAGAGTTCCTAATGGCCACTACTTTCTTTTGTAAAATGGGGTGCAGCATCTTTACATTTCCTGTCACCTGGGTGTTTTCTCAGCCTTTATGGTTTTTCTGGATTGTCAGGCTATATCTTTGAGATCCTCTCAGCAAGTTTGCAGCCCCAGAGAAGTCAGTCCCTTGGTCCTGCAGATATGAGCTTGGAGAGAAACAGACCCCTTAATATCTTCTTACCTATTCATTGCCATTTTGTGGCTATTGTATTTATTACAAAAGTGATGCATGTTTATTGTAGAACACTTGGAAATGAAGGAAAGGTGAAAGGAGGTAAAGTCATCCATTCTCTCAACTTCTGTATGATTTTTGAGAATTTGTATCTGTATTATTTTATACAGCTATGACAATAATGTATGTGCAATTTTATCTTCTGGGTTTTTACTGAACAAAATCCTATGAATTTTTAAGGCAATGTTAATTTTTCATTAGCATAATTTTAATATCTGGACAACATTCCATCTAGAGGATGTATCATGGTTTCCTTAACCATTCTGCTACTGCTGTCCAGTTAGAATGTTTCCAGCATTTTCCCACTTATAATGCCTGTTTTTTAATGGGTTCGTTATCTACTAAATATGAATTATATGCCAGGCACCATGTTAGGAGTCAGAGATGAAAGAGATAAATAATGTGACACGAGTAAAGTAGGTGAGGAGGACAAGCATAGGAAGTTAAGGACATCTCAGAGCACAGGGAAACAGGTACAGATTATCAAGTGCTGTGCAGGTCACCTAAAGAGTTGAGCTTGAAACCTGGGGTAGGGGGCCTGGGGAACGCAGAAGGACTTGGGCAACCAGAAACCTTGGCTGGGAGTCCTAGCTCTATGTTTCTAACGTGGGTGACTATAAGCAAGTTACTTAACCCTTGGGTCTTCTTATTTGTTTTTCTGGAAATTAAGGATGTTCATTGATCTGCTACTGCCTTTCAGGGTTACGATGAGCTTCAAGGGGATGTAATCAATATGACTTTTATCAACTCATAAAATGCCAAGCACTGTAGATAAATCCTTGTAGAATTGAAGTCAATTCCTTTATCTGTTTCAGAAACCTAGCTGGGAGTGGGAGTGGGGCAGAAGAGAGGACAGGACAGAGGCAAGGAGTATCACTGGTCCCGGGCAGCTTCAGAAGGGAAAGAAGAAGTTAGAAGCTTTGGGGGAACAAGAAAATGAGATGGAGGCGCTCCCTGTGCACACCTCGGGAGCCAATTCTCTCTCTGCCCCGAGGATCATATGTAATTCATATGTGCATGTAAGTGTGATCTCATCTGATCCTGACCGCCATCATGAGAAGAGAATGTATGTAAGATTATTGCTATCCCCATTTCATTTATGGGGAAATGGAGGCTTGGAGAGTTAAAACATCCTGCCAAGAGCAGACTCTTAGTAAGCAGAAGCCAGGTTCTGACAAGATTGCCTGACTTTCCTTTGCACCCTTCAGGCCATACCTGGGCAGGCAGGAGTTCAAGCATTTGGCCTCCAGCTGGGATCAAAAGACAATGGGAGATGAACCTCAGCTAAGGTCAAAGACAATGAGAGGTGAACCTTCTCCTGACACCCTTCATCAAGTTCCCAGCAGTCTCCTTGGAATTAAGACTCAGGAAAAGCTTTCTGAGTATGGAACCCTGCCTGGGGTGGGGAGAAGGGGTGGGGAGTCTGGGAAGACTTGCAGAGACCCCAGAAACCCAGCAAGGGCCAGCTTCTTCTTCCTCCTAAATTAGATCTAGAAGCTCTGGGAGCCAGAAGATAAAAGGATGTTGCAAGAGTATAACAGACTTCGAATTGTCTTGTCAAAATCAAACCCCAAGGCTGTAAAGGTAATTCCATCCTGAGGAATGTGTCTTGTTTCTTGGTGCTGCTTTTCACTTCTAATTTGAAGCAACAGAATAAATAAGCAAACAAAAGTGTACATGCAAATTGTAGAGTCTCTGGGAAAGGGGAAGCCTTAGGCTTTGACATTCTCTGCATTTTTGTCCCTAAGCTTTTGAAAGTTACAATTACCCATTGAGGAGACTTGGGCTATAGATGCCACAAGAGCCAGATTGTCTTTATCCAGAATAAAGCCACCACTGTGGGGGCTAAATTCTGGGCAGAGGTACTGTGGGGTTCATGGGGGCACTTAGTCTCACCCTGTCTGTTCTTCCTTCTCCCTCATGAGAGATCTGGGGCCAGTGGGTTTATCTCTCCCCACAGGTGTCTGTGAAAAGCACTTGGATAGACCAAAACCTCTAGTGTCACATACAGGGCCCCACAACCAAATCCTCTCTTGGCTCTTAACAAACATGGCATAATAGAAAAATGGTTGCACTTTGCTTTGCTTTGGCATCTGTAACTTGAGTCAGCTTTTTGTTTGTTAGAACCACTTGCGCTGTTGCCATTGTTAACCTATAGGGGGCTCCTGTGAGACATAGACTCGCACCTGGAGGGCTGGATAGTTGTTATGGTTTAAATCTAACATGTCCCCCCCAAAGCCTCCAGTGTTTGGAAGATGATTGGATCACGGGAGAACTATACTCATCGGCAGATTTATCTATTGAGTTCAGTAGCCGCATGTACTCTTAGGAGGTGGGGTCCAGGTGGAGGTGGGTCCCTAGGAGCATGACCTCGAAGGGTGTATTTTTATCCCTTGTCCCAGGCTCCTCCTTTCTCTTTCTGCTTCCTTGTTGCCATGGATTGAGTAACTTTTCCTCCCTCATGTCCTTCTGCCATTCTATTTCTGCCCTGGAGCCAGCACACCATGGATTGACCCATGAGCCAAAATAAATTTCTCCCCTTTTAAACTGTGAATATCAGATGTTTAGGTGCAGTAAGGAGAATGTGACTAAGACCCTAGTATTGCTACCATCAAAGAAAATGTCTTCCTACAGGAAGCCTACAGATGTCACCGAGGCACCTGAGACGGCTGTGGATATGGAGGTTGTAAACATCTTACCAGGGCACTGCTAGCTAGTGGATGACGAAGTGGTAGCCTCCCCATGGAGGGAAACCCAGAGGTCCAGAACTCTTGGGACCAAGGCAGATTGTCTAGGACTTTCAAGGCCTGGCAGACCGGTCACAGATGGAGAACCAGATGGCCCAGCTGCATTATATTCTCCATTTTTCCCTTTTGCTATTCCCAAGTAGCTCAAAAAGAATTCCTTGAAGCAAGTTCCAACTTTGTCTTCCTTGCACCACAGGAAGAAAGGGTCTCCCCTGAGGCTGAGCCTTAGAGGCAGTGGGATAGTTTTAGCAACAACCATATAGAAAGGTCCCAAAGGGAAGATAACTCTTAGATATAGACAAGATATGTGGGCCACCCACACCAGAATATCAGGAAGATCCTTTCCAATGGCCACTTTGGGGGTTCCTGTCTTATTTTTATTAAAGAAAGTGGCATTTTTATAGAAAATTTGTAAAAAGTTCATTCAGACTCATTTCCTTCTCCTTCTACAAGGACAATGGGAGGCAGAGGATGTGGGGAAGGGAGTCATCTGAATGCTTCTGTGAGCTGCAGAAGCCTCTCTTTCTCCCCAAGTCTTCTACAGGATATCAAGATAGAAAACCAACCTAAGTGAGGTGCTCTGATTGAGGAGAAAAAAGAGAAACAGTCTCTGCCAGTGGAACCCTTCCTATTCCTGCTCTATTCCAAATTATTCCTTGTAACAATTCTCTACAATCCTAGGGATCCATGACAAATCCTTGACAAATATCAATTTTATTCAAATTCTCCATTAATAAATGAGGAAACTCAAGTTCAGAGAAGTCAACCTAGTCAAGGATACCCAGATAGTTATCAATAGACTCCAGCCCAAGCAATGCAAAGGTATGTACCATGGATGCTAGCAGACATGACCCCAGGTAACTCCATCACACTCTGCTGGACCATGACATACTAAATATGGCCTAGGAGATGCTCCCCCACCGGGATGTTTACTGAATTACCAGTCAAAACAGATTACCACCCTGTAGAGCAAGGGGCCCATGGAGTTTCTGGAGGATTTTAGGTTCTGAGTGCCCAAGAAGCATGGCAGAGCCCCCAAGGTGCTACCAGCCAGGAACAAAGAAGAGAGGATGACAGGGCTTGTCAGATTAGCTCCAGACAGTGCCCAACTCTCTGTCTTCAAGAGCAACTGTCTTCAAGAGCAAATGCTTCTAAACACTGACCACTGCTGTGCTTTGCAGTAGCATTCATGCCAGCTTTAAGATGACTGCTCTAACAATGCACCCACCAGCTATGGGTTAGAGTATCAACACTATTTTGAAGTACTTTGCATGAAAAAGTTTGACACCATTCAAATCCATGAGCATGATCACAAGATATTTTAGCATTATGTCTATCAAAGAAAGAAAAGAGTTGTAAGAGTCTTTAAATATAATTTCAACTGCTGTAAATTTTTGACCATGCTGTTGGCTTGTGTATGTGGAGCTCCTTGTCAACAGAGATTATCAAGAATTTGAAGAGAACAGTATTGAAAACTTGAAACAAGAATTACATTGAGCCATTTCAAACATAAAGCATTACATTCATGAGAACATTTAAGTTCTTGTTTAAAAATTAGAAACACTTTTCTAATGATTAACATCTAAATTAAGTGTAAATTTAAATCTTTACATCATCCCTAATAACTTGTGCTTTTATTCATTTCTACAACAAATAGGAATTGAGGGCCAGGAGATGGTCCCACTCCAGAAAATACATCGCTAAACAAACAGACTCTGTCCTTATGGCATTGACTTCCGGGAGACAGGCAAAGGGAAATTAATATAATTAATGTAGTGTATTATGTGATGAATACTACAGAAAAACTGAGCATTGGGCAGAGTCGGATGAGAGAATAAATTGATCAGGGCAGGACTTATTAGATGAAAATAATATGTAAATATTTAAAGAAGAAAAAGAAGAAAACCACGCCGACTTCTGGAGACAAGTGTGCAGACAGACGGAAGAGCAAGTACAAAGGCCCAGGGCAGAGCAAACTTGGTATTATTCTCACAACAGAAAGGAAACATTTGGTCAGAAAGAGGTCAACATGGAAGTGACGGCGGTGAGGTCAGGGAGGTGATGGAGACCAGATTGGAGCGTGATGTGTAAGACACTTAATGAATATTGCTCTTGCCAGGCACGGGGGTGCATACCTGTGATTCTAGCGCTTGAGACCCTGAGACAGGAAGATTGCTGTAAGTTTGAGACCAGCTTTGGCTTCAGAGCAAATCAAAAAAAAAAAGGAATATTTCTCTTGACTGAATGAATTGAGAATCATAGGAGGTTTGAAGCAGAAGAACGATACTATCTGATGTGTGCCTTTTGAAAATTAGGATGTTCGTAGTACATTTGTGTGGAGCTGGTCCATGGATAGAACTCATCTCGATTTCTTCTTACATCCCTCTCACTCTCCTCCCTCCCTCCCTGCCTCCCAGTACCTTCCATCTCTTGGTCCCCTTCCCATTTGAGAAGGATCTGTCTGAGGGATACTCTTTAAGGATGATGCTGGCCATGATATTGAGGAAAACTTCAATGGATGATCAGACGTAGGCGGGCAAGATAGGTGCCTGTTGTAAGTCTCCAAAGAAAAGGTGGTGCTGATCGGAACAAATGGTAGCTGTGAAAATGGCAAGTGTATTGATATATGCCCAAGGAAAAGGTCAGAGGATGTTCTGTTGTACAATACATGAGACATGCACATATATAGTATATAATACATATCAGGACGAGAAGAGGCTATAGAATATGAAAGAGCTGAAGGTGGTTCTGAAGGTTTGGGCCTGGGCAAATAGAAGGATAAGCAAGATGTTACCTGAGCTGGAGAGACTGCAGATAGAGTTGGTGGCGATGGCGGAGAAAGCAGGTGAGCAGAGATTGGTGCGGTATTTCTAAGCCATCTATTCTGCATTTACATGGAGGCAATAGGATATAAAAGTCTGGTGTTCAAGGGAATTTTATTACTATAATAATATAATATAAAAATGTAATTGCCTTCTCCCCAGCCATGTATTCTATCTTTCTATCTATCTATCTATCTATCTATCTATCTATCTATCTATCTATCTATATCATCTATCTATCATCTATCTGTTATCTGTCTGCCTGCCTATCTGTCTTAGTTACCCTAGGATGTCTTCAAGCACTTGGATTTGGGAAGGATGGACTCTGGCTTGGGTACCCAGGAGCCACTTTTGTGGTTGTTTTGTTCTGATTTTGGTGGTGGGGATGGAACCCAGGACCTCATGCCTGTTCGGCAAGAACTCTACCAGTGATCTACATCCCCAGGTCCCAGAGACCCTGAGTTCTGATTTTCCTTCATGTGTATGTAGATTGCAGTCAGTTGGTGGGCACTGCCATGGCTGAGCTGCTCTTTCTGCTGCCCCCTGTTCTGATTTCTCAGAGCCAGGGCCCTAGCAGTTGTTCATATTCTGGACTGTACCCTGCCTGTGGCAGATCCAGCACATGACTTGAAGCCAGGGAGATATTCCTTGTGCTCGCTCAATCTCTAACCACCTGTGTGGTGGCTGGGAACATTGGTCTGTTTTGCTGGTGCATTGGATGTTGGCTGTTCAGCTTGAGAACCCCTTTCTGTCCTGGGAACTAATCAAGAGATCTTGGTCATCACCAGGGTCCGCCAGAGGTACCCTGCCCCCTGGCACTGAGGTGTAGCGCCTACTTCAGATGATTCATCTGAGAAGTTGTTTGTAAAGACAGGAACACAAAGGTGCAGAAAGAATTTAAAATGCATCTGGGAAGTGGCCAAAGCAGCATCTGGTGTCCAGTGCAGTGATTCTTAACAGGCCCTGCCAGGTGTGGGGTATCTTGGCTCATGCATTTTTCAAAGCCCCCTATATGTTCTATAAACTATACTTATCTTCCTCCCAGATTCTCTAGGTTTAATCTACGTAGAGTCATGGACACCAACTGACACATTGGCTTATGACTAACCACATACCTCCTCTGAGCCATGGCTTTCTCTTCTATAAGACGGAGATAGTATCTATTGTGCAAAATTAAATGAAGCAGTACAGTGGTTTCAAGCACCTAGCACAGTACCCAGCAAATGGCTGACATTTAAACAATGCTATTTTCTAACAATACAGCTTTCTTTGTCTTGGCTGGCCTTAGTCACTTCATCTTGGCAGTGGAGATGACAGAGAATGTTAATGTATCTCATTCTCTCTAAATCTCGTCAGCAGGATGCAGACTAGCTCATAGGGTCACAAGATATGGGCCATGTAAAAGTCTAGAGTATTGGGAAGGGGACAAACTTAAAGGAGCAGCAGACTTGCTGGTGTTGAATCTGGTTAGCTGGTCTGTAACTCTGCAAATCATCACATCCATGCCCCTGATTCCTGATACTTCTGCAGCACCAAGATGTGGCCTCATCCATCAGCCTCTCACACAGGGTGCAGACTGGAGCCACCACAGTGTGTGTGAACCCGCTGCAGAGCAGTCAGCTCTTGCAGGGAAGCTAAGGCAGTGAGGTGTGGGTTCCACCAGCACCTGGAGTCTCTAAGCTCTCTTAGCAGGGAGCTGACAATCTCCAGGCAGAAAAACAAGGAGAAGAAACAATCAAGAAGAATCAGACAGCAATAAGAGAGAGAGAGAGAGAGAGAGAGAGAGAGAGAGAGAGAGAGAGAGAGATTTTCAGTGCCAGAGGTTGCAGAGGGAGTATATTTTAAGTCCTGTTTGATAAATTACCTTCCTGTCCTGGCCTCCGCACAAAAGAGATGCTGCGGAGTTGATATTTACATTTGACAACTCACCAAAATAGCAGGCTGTGAGGATAAAACGGGCCAAGGCTGAAGGATTACTCAGTTGTATACTTTTGAGTGGAGGCCCAAGTGAATTCCTACGTGGCATACTTGCAGGCTGGCACGCACACGTGAGAACACTGTGCACATGGGAATGAGATGGCCAGGCTCGTACACCTAGCACACAGGCACACCCAGCCCATGTACCCAGGCCAAGGCAATGCCAAGGCCCATGCTTTGATTAGTGTGCTGTCTGCAGTTAGACAAGGGAAGACACACGGGCTGGAAGTGGGCAGGTTGATTGTGGGAGAGAGGAGAATGAAGCACTTGGTTTTCTAGAATTTAGCTCCTGTCTCTTGCATTTTGCCTCATCTCTGCACTGCCCTAGGGAACCCCTCAGCAAGGCCTATTTAGCAAGGACAATTACTTTAAATATCTACCTTCTGTGAAAGTGGTAAGGTTGCCGTAGTGAGGCTGTTTCTAAACAGGATATCAAGGTCTGGCTGGATGCACAGCTCCTGTCCTCTCCTGCATTTCCCAACAAATGACCAGCATTCCCTGATCCATGAACAGAACCACCTGGGCACAAGTGGAACTTAACACATTTGCTCTGTAAAATGGGGATAGTGTAGTTGACCCTTTGTATAGTCAGGTTCTGAATCTGAAGATTCAATCAACCACGTATCAAAAGTATCTGGAAAACTGTGTCTGTACTGAATATGTCCAGAGTGTTTCTTCTTGCCATTATTCCCTAAACTACGGAGTGTAAAAACTGTTTTCCAGTTGTGTTGTATTAGGTATTATAAGCAATCTAGAGGTAACTTACAGTACATGGAAGGATGCATGTATCTCATAAGCAAGTACTACATTTTTAGATAAGTGACTTGAGTACCTGGACATTCTAGTATTTGCAGTGGTGGGGTCGTGGGGGATGTGGGGTACTGAGGATACTGAGCCATGAATGCCGTACACACTTTCTTTTGCCTCACAGGATTGATATGCAACCAAAATGCGATCGTATCCATGAAACTGTTCTTCATTGCTTCAGGTATGGGCAAGAGATGATCTGGCTATTAGGAGAAGCCTCCAGCTGCTGTGCAGATCTGAACCTTGGCTGGAGACCCTCATGTGACCTCTGACAGAATCTCTAACCTCTGCTCCCTAGTTTTCTCTACTGCTATGGTCTTAATGTCCGTGCCCCTCAAAAGTTCATATGTTGAAATCTTATCTCCCAAGACAGTGGTATCAGGAAGTATGAGAAAGACCTTTGGTCTCTTCTATTATGTGAGGACACAGTGAGAAGGCACCATCTCTGAGCCTTTCCAGATGAGCCAGTAACCAGACCCTCACCAGATTCAGACTCTGCCTCTGCCTGCACCTTGATCTTGGACTTCCTAGCCTCTGAAATAGTCAGAAATGGCTTTCTGTTGTTTATAAACCTCACAGTATTTTGTTACATCCTGAACGGGCTAAGGCAAGCGTCTACTTCCGTCTTGTGCAGGCCTGGTGAGACAGCGCATGTGAGAAGTGCTTTGTGGTTGTTGGCTTGTGCAAGGGCATGTCACACTGGATTGTTAGGCTGGTAGTGGGATCTGGAGGTGCTGGCCTTCCCTGAGGCGATGTTGGAGCTAAGTAGGAAATGAGGTGTCAGCAATCTAAGACTTCAGCCCCACTGAAGCTGTGCCCTTCTGATGGATTATCAAGCCTAGTGGCAGCTAACCCATGGCCTGCTGGACAGGACTCACTGGGCCTATGGCATCTCTTTCCTGGACCTCATGATAAGAGAACAGGTTGGATGTTTCTTCTAGAAATCCAACAACTGTCGTGGCTTTATGTAAACCCAATCTCCATCTTTCCTTCCTTTTCCATAGTCCTGAGGGTGTCCCATAAATTGGGTACAGGAGACCCTGGATATCCTTGAGGAATGCTGGCCCTGAGGCCTTGCATCTCCACAGTGTCAACTGCACAGTGCCCCATGGCACTCCAGACTCTTCTGTAAAACAGGGCGGCACCTGGCTCTCAGGAAGTGGTGGAAACTCATTGAGAAAGTTGAAGCCAGACCAAGAGGCCAGGCCAGGCCACAGCTTGGCTCCTCGCTAACCAAGAAGCTCACTGCTGTTTGCCAGCCTCACAGCACATGGGACTCACTCTCCTGCCTCAGCAAAATGACAAAGGCCACATGCGGAGGAAATTTGGGGACACTCAAGAATGGCTAAGATGGAAACGTTGCATGTAGGAATGCCATCTGGAAATCCCTCATGACAAGTACCCCAAATTCTGCACAAGAATTGGAAGCCATGGCTCACACAGGGATCAATCCCAAATACGTCATACAATCACAGCCCGGGCCAGGACTCCCTTGTGTCTTCTGCTGTCTCCTGGACCTCCATCTGTTTTTCTGACCACTGGGATTCACAGAAGTCCCACGGGCATGACCCAAGAGTATAGATGAAATGGCGTATGAGAGCTTCCAGAGCCCCAGCCAGCTTTTCCTGGGCACTGTCTAGCACAGGGGAGTCAGCTGGGCAGTTAGAGAGGCCATGACCAACATGTGGCCCTCTGAGCTGGGGAGAAAGGGAAGAATGTGCTGAACAGTTCCGACCTCCTCAGAGCTGTGGCTGCCAGATGTAGGCCTGGTCAGGGCTCGGTTCTGCTGTCTTCTCTAAGCCCTGCCTATCCAGATGCCTTGGATGGCTGGAGTCAGGGAGAAGAGCCAGGTCCCTGAGCCTCAGAGGGGACAAGAACAGCCCTACCTTTTATGTCAATGCCAGTCACTTTCCTCCCCATAGGAGAAGATGGTCCAAACATTTGTTCTTCCCCGAAATGCTTGTTGAGATCAACATGCAAGCGGGCCTGGGGGAAACCGTGTAACGGAACACTGTCTTCCAAGTTTCGAGCTGTCTCGCAGGACTCCAGAAGGCCAGCTGTGGCTGCCTGCCCAGCAAGAGCCCTGTGCAGATTTCCACAGCATGGTTAGGATTTTCACCGTCCGCATAATTTGCTCCTCAGCTGGTGGACACATGAATCTCTCATCTGATCAGGAGGCAAAGTGCTAGAGGAAGCCCAGGTTCTGGCCCACCTCAGTCATAACTCATACGTTGGTAAATCTTTGTGTATAAAACACAGATGAACAATATCTTCTCTGATTTCTGGGGGCTGAAATGAAATAAAGGATGCAAAATCATCTGGAACAAGGAATGAAAAGGCAAACGCATGGAACACCTCAACGTGCCAATCGCTTTCTGCAGCCTATCAATGGCTTTGTCCTCATCTTACACGAGATTAGTTAATATGCTCCAGAACTCACAATCAGTCAGTGGTGAAGCCACATCAGCCAGAACCTGCTTCACCTGGGAGCGGAGCTTGAAGAAATGCAAACTCTCATGCCATACCACTGAGCTGGGAGACAGACTCCATCTGCCGGACATGCTGTCGATATTTTTCTATGGGTGCAGATGCAGATCTGGACAGCACCCATCACACCCACCCTGACCTGCAGTCAGGTATTCTTTCCCAGAAAGGAGGCAGAAGAAAGTCTTCCTCTTTCACTGGTTAGCTGTTAGTTTAGGAGCTTGCTCCCAGGATGAATTCTCTAGTTGGGAATTCAAAGTCCTGGACCCTAGGAAGCCTTTGAAGCCTTTGCCCTCTGCATTTAATGCTGCCAGCCCCCCACAGGGTGTGACAGGCTTGCTTGGGCACAGAAACCACTCCTACCAGGGTAGCCCATAAGTGACTTGATCTTGGGGCTGGTATGTGGTACGCATGTCTGACTGTGCACCTTCTTCCCTCAGAGCTTTCCAGTCATTTAGCTCTGCCCTAGGCTTGAGGCCAAAATGAAGTCTCCTGTGGCCCCTTAAAGCTCTCCACCCACCCAAACATTCCGGCTCACTGTCACTGAACAGGGAGCCAGTGGGGAGTCCCCAGCTCATCTTTCTTCCTTGCTGCCCTCCTGCATAATGGAACAGCATCTTCCTCCAGCAAGAAGCCAGGTGGGATTAGGGGTAACAGACCTTCCTGCTGGTGTTTGTGCAGGGTGTGTCCGGTGCAACGGGACAGCAGCCGTAGAGCTGGGCTCCCAAGTCACCTCCCAACAATAACCTGGTCCCCAGGGAGTGAGGCCAGGGGAGCTTATCCAGTGTGGTAGCCGGCACCAGGATAGCCCAGTGGTTAAGTGCCCAGACCTTGGGTCCAAGTGCAGGCTTTAATAGTTACTATGACTTTAAGTAATGACTTTCTCTGAGCCTCAATGTTCTCATCTGTAAAGTGGGGAAAATAATGCTCAACAGTATCAACCTTGCGTAATTTCATAAGAATGTCAGTGAATGCTAAGAGCTTAGCAGATGTGTAAACAATAAATTATAACTGTCTTATTATTCAGCAGGCCCATGTTAGACAGGTTTCTGTCCTGTAACAAACACCTACAACATTCAGTTTATAAAAGGACAAGGTTCAATTAGGCTTCCGCTTTCGGAGGTTTCAGGTGTAGTCAGTTAGTCCTGATGCTTTGGTGCCAATCTCAGGCTATACCTTGTGGCAGAGCAAAGCCATACACCTCATGCCAGGAAGCAAAAACAAAATTTTAAAAAAGAGAACAAAAAAGGGCCCAATATCTTCTTCACACCCCAGTGACCTAAGACTTCCTGCTCATTCCTTAAAGTTTCTGCCAGCTCCCCTTAGCACCCTGCTGGAACTAAGCCTTTAACAGCTGGGCCTCTGGGGGAGCATACGAGTTAAAAGGAAACTTAGGACCAAAGTAAAAGGTTATAAATAGGAGCCAATGAGGATGACCGATCATTCCCAATCCCTGCATGTGGCATCTTAGTCCATTTAGGCTGCTATAACAAAAATACCAAACACTGTGTCTCTCGTAAAAAAACCCAGAAATTTATTTCTCACTGCCTGGAAGCTGGACATTCAAGATCAAGGAAGATGCCAGCAGACTCGGTATCTAGTAAGAGCTCACTTTCCAATTCACAGATAGCGCCTGCTCATACGGTAGAGGGTGCGAACAAACTCCCTTAAGCCTTTTTTGTAAGAACACTGATCCCAAAGCCCTCATAACTCACCTTCCAAGGATGCCACTTCCTCATCTCATCACTATAGGGGTTAGGATGTCAGCATATGAATTTCAGAAGAGAAAAACATTTGGTTCCTAGCACAACGTGTTAGAAGCTTGAGGACTCAGGGAGGCCTCACCCTGGAGCACTCACAGAGGGGATGGTGCACAGCTAGACTGCTGAGGGACAAGGAGCACGGTGGGATTACGGATGTCACAGCAATCCCAACCCAATGGCCGCATTCAGACAAGCCTGGAGCAGGCATTCAGAGAAGGTCTCTGGGGTGGGAGGGAAATGCTAGAACCGAGTCTAAGATGCATTAAAGAAGGTAATGGAGCAAGAGGGGAGGGACAGTCACAGGAGAAAGTGAGTGTACTTGGGGGAGGCAGGGAAGGAGGACTCTGGGAAAGACAGTCCATGAAGGACCTCATGTTTGTGCCTAGGAGTTAGGACTTTACCTAGAGCCCCGGAAGACAGGAGGTACTCAGTGAATACCATTGCTAAACAAAAGGCTGACACTGAACTCTACAAAGGACACAAAGCTAGAGAGTGACAGAGTCACATTTTCTGCTCAGAAATCTTGCGCTGGATGGTGAGGAGAGGGTGAGTGGGCAATCTGGGGAGCAGTGAGCACAGTGCTTCCATTCCCAGGAGGGCAGGTCCACAGCACGGGGAGGAGCCGGTGCAGAGGGATGCAGAGGTGAGATGCAGGAGCGTGGGACACGTAGTGGCTGAATGCAGAAGATTAGTGTGCAGAGCAAAGGTGGCTGTGGGTCTTCGGGATAGGCGTGGGAAGAGGGCAGAGGAGTGGGCTGGTGGGGTGGGGAGCAGACAAGCATGATGGGCCAGTTAGGCTGGTTTAGGAATAGCTGAGAAAGAAGGACCACTTCGGGAAACACAAACTAGGGCAGGAAGGGTTCCCTGATGTCTATGGAATACTGACAACTTCTTCAACTCTTCAGCACCAACTCCAGCCCGGGCTCTGTTCAGAGAGGTGGGAGAGACAAAGAGGGGATGTGGGCTCCTGTTTACAAGGCGCTCCCAGGCTGGGCATGTGCATAAGAAGATCACAGGTACTGCCAGAGCTGCAGACTGAGGGACCAGGTCTTGGAGCTTGTGACCAGTTCAGTGTCACACACCCAGCAGGAGCAAGCTGCTGCTAGAAACTCAGTGTTTGCTAATAAAGGTGGCAAGACTCTGACCACATCATTCTGGCTCCCGGGAGGAGAGCTGCTGTGAATACACTGGTGCTGGCAAAGCCTTCTCTGAGGTCACAACTTGGTTAGGCACTCAGGATGCACCAAGGTGAGGGCAGAGAAGCTGGGCTGGAGGGTGGACTACCTGTCTGTTGGCAGTTTCCCTTGGGAACAAGTGGTCTGTAAAAAGTCAAAATCAAAACTCATCCAGTGGCACAAGCCTGCATTTTATCTTCCAGCCTCCCAGTGGAGGACTTTGGCCTCCTAACAGCTCCCTGGAGTCCCTCTGCCCTTCAAGAGGTCTTGGATTTCTTTGGTAATGATCCCTGGGAGAGTTTGAAATTTATTCCCAGGGAACAGAGGAAATAAGAGACACTGGGCATCACCACTCCCTCCTCTGCGTTTGCAACAATGGGTGATACTGCAAGGTGGAATTGTACGGCCTCTCCCCACAGCTGGGCCAGCTCATACCCTCTCCACCCTCCCTGGGCCCAAGTAGATCCCTGCCAAAAGAGAGAAGACCCAGGTACCCCAGCAGCTGGCCAGAAAATGAAGGTCACAAACAGGAGGATGAGTCCTAACACAGCCCTTTTGGTCTCTGATCTAAGAGCCCAGGGCTCAGTCTCAAGATGGAGTCCCAAGAAGACAGGAAATGATGTTTCTTTACTTCTTGTAAGATAGGCTAGGAATGACTACTACTGCCTTCCAGAAGGCAAGACCAGAAGGTCAGACCATTCCATTCCCTGCGACAACCCTTTGTCCATTACTTACTGAACTTGTCCTCAGCACCAATCATGTGCCTGACATTGGGTTAGCCTGAGAAGAAGCAAATTGGGCACAGTCTCTGCCTCAGGAAGCTTGCAGTTGGGGTCATGGCACACCAGCCACATGCCCTTCTTGGAGCTAGACTTCAGAGGAGACCCCAGGCTGAATGTCACGGAACTCTGCCCTCACACTCGCACTCCAGTGGGAGACGTGGCTGGCCCTGGTGAGCTGTGACCTCACTACCAGCAAGGATCCCATGCCCATGACACATTGAAGCCTCTATGTCCTAAAAGGGAAGAGGTTCCCGCAGCCTTTGCCAATTCTCTGGTCTCCCATTTGTCTGTACCAAGACAGTCTACCTGATATCAGACCTGAACGTCTCTAGCTGCAATTTAAAACAATACCCTGCTCGCTTCCCTCACAATGACAGTCCTGTTTCATCTAGAAACTTCTGCTCATAAGTGTAAAACTGAGGAAAGGGACTGGAGGCTGGGAAGGGGCCTGGTACTGTAACTCCATGGATTATGACGATGGGACAGCATGCTACTTACTCAATCTCCATTTCTCCCTGAGACAATGACACATATCATTTGTGCCACATAAGGTTTGTGTGGACCTCACAAGTCAATAGATGTAAAGTAATAGTAGCAGCAACAATCTTATCTTTCACTGCGTGCTTGCTGCATGCTAAGCTCTGGACTAAGGGCTTTGGGTCCTTTATCTGAGGGAATTCCCCACCGGGCTTAAAAAAAAAAGAGAAAGAGAGAGAGAGAAACTGTTAAAGTTTATGCTAGTAAAAATTAGCAAGCCACAATATGAACCCAGGGTAACTGCAAAGTTACAAGTCCAAACCACCCAGCACAGGCTGCCACTAAAGCATCTCACAGAATGGCAAAGTGATGATTCTCCCCAGAAGGTGAGACTCCGGGCCCTGCGTGCCTCTTCCCTGACACTGTTCTGGGTGGGGTCCTCTCTCCTCAACCCATTTCCTCTTCTGCAGGGAGCGAGATAACTAGGCATCAGAGCTGTTGTTGCAAGATTCATTTATTTTAATAAAAGTTGAATCTCCTCGGCTCCATTTCCACCCGGAAACCATCAATATTTCAGGACTATTGCTCAGCCCAGGGTGGCAGAGATGGCTCCCTCTGTGTCTGAGTGGTGGCTTCCAGTTAAAAGTTCACCACAGAAAATTTGATGCCTAATAAATTGGAGCCTTCCCTGCTTTAAATCATTTTTAAACTGCGATTGCGGCACAAAATATAATTATTACAAACTGGTCATTTGTAACAGAGAAATCTCATTAAAACGATTCCATGCTGGAGAGGCAGGTGGGAGGGGGAGGCGCGGGGGTGGCAGAGGCAGGCGGGGCGGGGGGCTGCAGGAGGGGAGGCCTGAGGAAGGCTGAGAGAGGGCTGGGGGATGCTGTTAATTACAGATTGATTATTTCTGGTGATTGAGCACGGACTATAATCAACATTTCCAAGCCACAAAAGAGGTAGGCCAGGCAGGATGGTGAAGGAGGAGGAATCTTGTGGACTGTCTTCTAGTCCTAGTAGAGCCCTGGCTGAGGGGTGAGCTGGGGGGCAGGGGGCAGAAGGCTCCCCTATCAGATTTCTGATGTGTCCTTGGCCTGGGGAGGTGGCTGCAGAATTTGCCAGTGGCTGTGAAGCTGTGTCTTAGCCACAAAGGAAAGAGACTACACCACCGCTGGCAGAGTTGTGACGAGTTATCATGGGGCAGGGTGCTGGACCTGGTTCAAATCCCGGATGTTCTCTTCTTGAGCTGCTACCTGTGGGGAACCGATTTCCCCAAAATACCTGAGCCTGGGTCCTTCCCCCCACCATCCTCCAGGCCATGGGGAGCCTTACTGAAGACAAGGTATAAGGAAACTATTTCACCTGGTACAGAGCAGCCCTTGGGAAATCTGTTCAATTTAAATTTCCCAGCAAAGTTTGTGAGATGTAGAAAGCAGCTGTGGAACCAAGAAATGACCCCCTCCCGGGAGGAGGCACAGTCCCTCCCAGGGTCCTGGGGGTCCTTTTTCCAGTGGGAAGAAAGAAGATCCAGCTCACAAAGAACCACCCTTGCTGGGCACCTGGTGGGCACTGGGCTCTGACTGAGATTTCGTGTTTGAACAGCAACATTCTCTGCCCTCCTGAAGCTCCCTGTAGGCGGGGACAGAGGCAAAGTTCCCTTCACCTCTCTGGGACTCAGCTTCCACTTCTATAATTTGGAAATCATAATAGTAAGTGTGAGGCTCCCTTTGGGAGGATAGTATTGGACTATGTCTATAACTGGTCCCGGGTCCTAGTCGGGGATTGTGGGGTGGTAGAGATAGTACCCTCCTTGTTCAAGCCCTCGCCTGGGGTTTGCAGACTAGAGGAGGCGTCCAGGCTGTGCCCACTGCAGGTATCCACATCCAACACTCCTTCTGCGAATGGCCAGTCAGCACGGTCCTGGACAGGTTCTGGGTCAGCCAGGGTGGGTGGACCCCAGGAGCTCATGGGGGTGACACCTATGTGCAAGTTCACATGACTGTAGGTGGCTGGACAGACACAGCTCCACAGCAGTTGGGGGTGGGGGAGACAGACTGGTCTGTGCAGCGGGGGTGGGAACTGCCTGAGGGTTGCCAGGGAAACCATGGCTGTGCCCCCAGCCATTGGCCTCTTTGCCATGGAGACAGTGAGCTGTGGGCAGTGAGGGTAAGGGAACAGGTGGCCCCTGCCGTGGGCTTGGCAAACCACAGCACAGCCCTGATCCTCCCCAGGGAAGGAAGCTGCCTTGGGATCAATTTTCCGATTACAAAACCATGTTCAAATGTCAATCCTGTCTCTCCTGCTTGTGAGTTTTCCCCCCTACATTTCATCAATGCGCCCCTCCTCTCTCCTCTTCCTGGCTTGTGCTCCGCCTGAGCACAGCCCCAGTCTTTGAAGAGTGAAATTTGGCAACAGCTGAGGGCCGTGACCTCATCCCGTCTGGTGATTTCAAGAAAGGACGCCTCCTGGATGGGGGAAGGGTGCTTAGGACGAGAGGGCTAGAAGCCTGATTGTGGGTTCTCTGGAGGTCAGACAGGTGTCAGCCCCAGAGTCCAGGTCTGGGGGACACAGTGCTCTTCTCTTTGGCCCCTCCCACCGACTCAGCTTATCCCCCTCTCTGAGGATGACCATCCAATCTGCACGGGCCACATAGCAGTTGCTTGAAAACTACCAATTTCTCACACAACACCAACCCTTCTCTTCTAATTCTCCTGGCTGGTTAAAAGCTGGACAGGAGCCTCACAGGTGACAACAGTTCTTGTCCCCACCTGGATAAATGGCCTTCTCAAGAAGGAGTTGTGCCTCCCATGCTGTCAGCCCAGTGCCTTCTCTAGTGCTTTCTCACTGCCACATAAACCCTCGCTTTGGACATTTGAGTTCCTGAGAGCAGAGAGGTGCCCAGGCCTGCAGAAGAAGACTGATCCCTCTCTACTTTCTCATCCCAGTCCTTTACATTGTCTTCTCTTGTTGCCTAGGCCCCAAGACTGTAAATCCAGAGGTGTTGGATTTGCTTATATTGATCCAGAGTCACTGGCTATTTTTCCAGACAAGCAGAGCTACAGACCCATAGAACACACCAGCTGTCACCACCATGACCCCCACTTCCTCCATCACACTCACCCCTCTGCTGGGCTCCTCCTCAGAGCACCAACACATAACGCTTCTTTCCTCTTCTACTCAGACATGACGTTGTTGGCTAGCACAACCCCCCATTCTGTCCCTCCCACCTGGCCATCTGTCCATCTGCCCAGCTCTTTGGATCATCTTTTGCCAGCTTGATGTTCAAGCCCTGGGCTGTGACAATCATATCTGATCATTAATAATGCAATAATGGAATAGTGACTGGAGAGACACTTGGATAATCAGCTAGCACAGGCTCATTAGTGGCACAGAACAATCACAGCGATGTAATAACAGATCCCAGGAAATTTCAATTAAACCTGGAACTTTGTTAGGGTTTCATTTTATTTTCAGCACGGCAAAGGACAGCATAATTGCAATCAACTAAAGCCAATGCAAATCTCTTCCAAAAGAGACCCCTTCCCCTGGGCATCCGAGGGAATTAAACTTCATTCTTTCTTAGCTCTTGCCTGTCTTAATTCTGAACTGTTTAATGAACTCCTTCAATGCCCTGAAGAATGTTCAAAACTGACTCTGGCTTCATTTAACAACAAGATCATTCTAGTGTCTGGTCGTGTGATATAGACGATGAGACCCAGAATTCAGTTTATGGGGAGCTCAATGTGAGTCCAGCACCATGCTAACTCCAGGGCTTGCTTCATTTAAACCTCATTGCAATTCAGATTAATAATATTATCATTTTATCAGAGAGTGCAGAGGCTCAGAGGTCAGAAGCATGCTCTGGGTAGCACATCTCTGTACGTCAGTGTTGCAGCCAGAACTCAAAGCCAGAGCCTGAATCCAAAACCAATGACTGTTTGCTCACACTCACATTCCTTTCTTTTCAGCTCTTTTCTTTTCCCTCCCTTCCTCCTTTGCTCTTTTTTTTTCCCCCCACTGGAAATCGAACTCAGGGCCTCATGCTCACCAGGCAGGCACTGTGCCACTAAGATATACCCTTGGTGCCCCCTCCTTTGCTATTTCTCTTCTCTTTTCCTTCTCCCCACTCCCTCTTCTATTGCCCCATCTCATCCGCCCTGGGCACTGGGTGAGCCTTTTGAACCAATGCTGCAGGGAGATGGGGAACCTAAGTGCCATCGGGCACAGTCACTGCACATTGGGCCCTCGATCTCCAGCTTCTATGGGCAGCGGGGAACACTTCTAGAGAACAGCTTTCTTGAATTCTGCCAGCTAATCGGAATCTCTGGGGATGGGTTCCAGGCATCAGTAGGTTTTCAAAGCTCTGTAGGCCATTTCGAAGCCCATTGTCTTGTCTATCTGGTGTCTATTTGGAGCAGTAAATTGTCTACCAGTAAAAGCATCACTGTGGAGCCCTCACTTAAGATTTGCGTTACTCATGGCAAAGTAATAACCTCTTAATTTCAGATTCCCAGTCTGCAAAATAGGGATCCTGTAAGCCCTGTGTGAGATGGTGTCTCCAGAATACTTAACAGAGTACATGAAATAATTAGCCTGCAGAAACGTTACATGTAGTTGTTTTGGTAGGAATTCTAGGTTTGGATTGGTACAGATCTGGATTCAAATGCTCAATCTGTTTTTGGCTTTTGGGGCTTGACTTTTTGGAGCCTTGCATTTTTCTGATAAGGGGAGTGATAATAGTGGCCTCTTAGGCAAGGACACAAAAGCAAGGTGCCCCCAGCTCCTGCCTGGTCTGAATGATAGGCTATTTGTCAGGCCAGCAGAGGGTGAGCCCAGATCAAAAGGTCAGGGTCCACCTGTAGCCCTGTAGCTCCAGGTCCAGAATGTCCCTGTTCCCATTGATTCTGCCTGGTACCCAACCTGGAGTGACTTTTCCAAGATGCTTTTGTTTTTTGAACACCATGTCACTGAAAGGACAGACTCCATCTTCTGCTGTTAGATCAAGGTTGACCATCCATGGTGAACAAAATTGCCACTGAACGTGACGAAGGAAATATGCAGTCCAGAGTGGAGGGAACAGCCTCCCCAGATAAGATCAGACTGGGGAGTTATTGCAGAAGTAAGGAAAGCAGAGGGAAAGAAAATGCCGTTCCATTCTTTGCTCCACCCTCATTCCCTCCTGGTTCATCTAAAATTCTTGCCAGTTCTGGAAACTTTTCAAGGGGCAGCCATGGCACAGAGACCAGGGCTTCTCATAGAAGAGATGCATTTGAATTCTGTTTTGGCCATTGCCAGGTGGACTTGGACACATCGCCTCAGAGACTACCTTTGGCCTACAGGGGGGACAGGAATGTCACTGTAAGGAGGGAATGGAAAGTTTACAGAGGTGCAGCTCTCCTCTCTGCCTCCCTCCTGCGTCCTCTGCACCTGCAGCCAGCTTCCAGAAGCTGCAAGACTTTGTATGTCCTCTCCTCCCTCCCACCTCTGTGCCGTCCCTAACTCCCAAGAAAGGACTCCTGCGTCACCACCCATGCAACAGTCCATGTTTCAGGTGCCATGAGTTCCTGAATCGTGAGGCACTGACAATGTGATCAATATCTCTTCCCTGGACTCAGGCCAGAGCAGACATAAAGGCCTCTTCCTCCACAATTAGTGCAGGGAAAAATGATTCCTGCCCTAAAGAAAACTCACATCAGGGCTCATAAATAAAGATTTGGTGCCAACCTTAGAAAGACTCACCACCCTGTAGGCTCCAGGGCCCAGCAGATGTCCCTCGCCTGACCCCACTAAGCTGCACCGCATTTGGGCCAGAAGTCTGCTGGTCTTCATTCCACCCTGCAGCACCCCACACTTGATGTAAACAGTCTGTTTGAAGTGAAAATCCTTCAGCAATTACCTGTTGAAACAGGATGCACAGTGCTGGGAACAGAAAGAGGAATTTATTTATTTGTTCTCTGTGCTTTGAGTTAGTTTTTAAATTGTCCTTCTGTAGATAAAGGCATTTCTCCAGCAGCTCAGCCCCAGATCACGACAGCTAATCTGCATCTGGTGGCTGAAAATAGCCTCCAAACCAGATGGAGACCCAGAGCCAGGAAGCCAGCACTGGCTCTCAGCGCCCAGAGGGGGGATTTAAATCCAGTCATATGAAGTCTTCTCAGGATTTTCTGAGGTGAGGGCAGGAGGGTGGCCAACAGGGATTTCCAGGACCAGGAGGACACTGGAGGGGGGAGACAGCAGTCACAGAAGGGAAACAAGAGCCCGCACTGGCACTCCCCTATAATTTTCTTCAAATCTTGAGTGGGAACAATTTTCCAGAGGTCAAGGTGTCAGTGCATCAGTGGTGCTCAGAAGGGGGCAGGAGAGCGAAGGGGGAAAATGAAGCTGCTTAGAAGGCACAGGCTCCCCCGCCAGCCCTGCTGCTGTGCTGTAGAGAGAGCTTTGGATGAGCCCCTCTGCCCCTGTGAGCCTCAGCTTCCTGGTCTCTAAACTGGGATTCTGCTATTGGTCTCCTGGGATTTGGATGACGATTGTGATACAGAATTTGAAGCAACCAGGCCCCATGCCTGCCACTTTAGAAATGAAAAAAATATGAGCTCCCTATCCCCACATCCTTCTCCTGGAATCATCTTTGGGGAATGGTAGAGTGTTGCCCGGTATAGGTCTAGGGGTTTGGTTCAGCTCCCTGCGATCTTAACACAAACATGACCGCTCTAGATCTGTCTAGTCCATCATTGAACTTCCAATGGTTTGGAACTGATAAATGGTCCTCCAGGGAATCCTACATAGGCTCCCTCCCAGAAACAGGTCCCTAGAGGGAAGGGGTGTGTCCATTTCTGCTTAGCCTATACCCCCAAGCCAAGGGCAGTACCTGGCACACAGCTGGTATTCAACAGCACTTGCTGATAAAAGGACTGAGTGGTCAAGTGTTTCCAAGAACTCTCCTTGTGACCAGAAGAGAAGGATGGAATATAGGCATGAGCACAAATTCAGCTACAAACAAAGAACAAGGAAAGTGACTATTCTGCTGCATTATGAGAACTTTGAAAAACTCAGACAGCCCGAGACCTGTCTGAGCCTCTGACTTTTGCATCACTTAGGAAGAAGCCCTGGGCAGCCTGTCCTGTGTGGGGCTGTTTCCCCAGCAGTAAGATCACAGGTCCTGTATAATCAAGGGCAGAGCTGCCACCCTTGGGGAATCACTTCCACCTACCACACTAGGACCCCTGGGGATGGGCTCTGTTAGCACCTGCAGTCCTAGCTTGTCACCTGGGCACTTGCCTCTGGTCTCTAAGCGGAGCTTGGAGAGTCGGTCCTTCAACCCTTTCCCCTCGTCCTCAGGATAAGGGAAAGAGAAAGGGAGGGAATGAGAGGGAGAGACAGAGGGATGAAAGTCCTCCAGGCTCTTAATTTCCTTGGGGTGTCCTCCCAAGGGGGACACCCCATGTGTACTGGGAGCAAAGGAGAGAGCAAATGGGAAGGGAAGGTGAGTCAGAACCCGGGGAGAAAGCAGGGTGAGGGGGCGGGGTCTGAGAGGACACGTCTTCTCCCTCTCGTCACTACCACCACATGTCCTCTCACTGCCGATGATACTGCTGAGGACACAGGACAGGCCCCAGCCGGGTGCTCTATGCTATTCTCCCCCCACTCACCAGGCAGAGGGAAGGGGAGTTGGAAAAACCAACAGTCCGGTGAGTGTAAACCCCATTTTCTGCTTTGAGCCTCAGTCTACATTGTCTAAAATGTCTCCAGTGAGTCACTTTGAAAAGCAAGAACCAAAAGTTAGGAGAAATGCATTAGTCAAGACACCCTGCCTACAGCTGACTTCACCTCTAGATTGGGAGTAACGGGAAGCATTCTGATGCTCTCGCTAATGCCTGGTAATGATGGTAATCAGCTGGCACAGGGTCTACCTGTCTTGCGGTGTCCAGAAATTCCGATCTCATGTGCCCAGAACGGGGCTGGCAGGTGCCTGGTAGAGGGCAGGACAATGGCAGTGAGGGAGGGTGGGAGCAGGTGCTGTGTCCCTAGACAGGGTGTCCGCTCGTCCTGCTCCCTGCTCCGCAGCTGCCACCGTGGCAGGGAAGGTACTGTAGTGCCCTTCCACCCCACCCTGTCCCCATCCAGGACCGCCACCTCACTCTGCCAAGCACTCTGTGCAGCAAGCAGCCCTTCCGTCCTGGCCTGGACTCCTGTTTATCCTCTGCCTGGTCCCCTGGGACAGCCAGGACTTAATGAACTGCAGAGTTGCCGAGGCAGCCTTTGATCCCAGCCGCTGAGTAGAGGAAATCAATACCATTAATGGAGAAAATCTGGATTGTGATGTGGAGCTTGGGATGGGTCTTGGGGCCATGTGACTGCCCGCCCACCTGCTGGTGCTGGTGCTGAGAGGGTATGGTAGGGACTGGGCCTGTGTCCTGGGGATGATCCCTGCCCTGGATCTGAGAGGAGCATCAGGACCTCGGGACACTCCTGGACCAGGCCCAAAGATCAGAGAGAGAAACCTGAGCTGGCGAGAAATGCTAGAAAGGGCGACCAGTGCAGCCAGCGAGTGGAGAAAGGGAGAGAAGACAGAGAGAGGAAGTTCAGGGGCAGCTGGTGGGTACACAATGAGCCAGGAGAGCCAAAGAGAGGGCCCTAAAGGGAAGCCCTCTAGCCCAGAGACAGAAGCAGCAGGCTGTATGGGGGAGCAGTGAGCCTCACCTGGGTGTCAGCTGCAGATTGTGAGTGACAAGCAATGGGCCTGGGAACCCAGCCTGCGGCCACAAGGAGCTAGAGGTGGATGGCATCACACTACGAGGTACCCAGTGTATTCTAGCACCATCACATGGCCCCACCCACTGCCAGGCCCAGGGCAAGGACTCAGTCAATATTTGTATCTGCACCAGCTGGCTCCGTGGTGTCAGACACTGTTTCTGTCTCCAGGGCTTAGTGTCTCCCAGCTCCCTCCTCCCCGGCTCCCAGCTCCTGTGGAGAAGGCCTGAAAATAGTTCCACATTTGCGCTTTGCACCTAGCAGCAGGCTGTCGCCTGGTTCATGTCCTCTCCACTTGGCCTCTGCTGGGCACCATCAGGGTCTCGGCTCCTGCTCGGCCAGCACAGCACAGCATCGTCACGCGCGTCCACCCTGTGAGCTCGGCCGGGAGAGAGCAGCTCAAATCGCTCACAGGTCCCCTGCACCCCAGGGTAGCTGTACAGGGTCCCCACAAGGAAGGGCAGGCCTCTGATCAGAGGCCAGCCTGTGCCCGGTCCCTTTGTGCCTCACTGTCCCCCAACCTCCAGTAAATTGCTTGTCTTCCCTACCCTGGGTCTCCTCATCTACAAAGCAAGGCTACCCACACTTGCCCTGGTGCCTCATAGGACCCAGGGGAACACTGGAATAAGAACACAGAAGGGGAAATACTGCAGGAGGGCACGGGTATCCGTGGATGCTTGATTCATACACACACTTGCTTTTTTAAATAGCTTCATATAGGAGCTCCTTCCCAGGGGAGCCGTGGTCCTGAGTGCTTTGGAAGTGGCCCTTTGACCTTGGAAGTCAGGTGGGGGCGGGTTCTGGACATAGTGAAGCCACATGAGGACGCACCACAAACAACGAAATGTATGCGATTTTTCCGAGGGTAGAGTTTGATAGCTCCAAGTTGAAAAACACAGATATTCCAGGCTGTGCATGAGGAGTCCCCAGAATCACAGACACGTGACCTTTGTTAGAGGTCAGTGTCGCATCCAGAGGGGCAGCATACAAACACCTTGGCCTGCTGCGTGGAAGGTCAGAGAACAAGATCCCTCTGCCTCTCCTCAGGCCAGCAGGTGACAGGGGCTGGACCCTCAAACTCTGTTGGGTCCCTTGAGCCTTGGCCACTGTCCAGCTGGGAGCACCTAGGTGGAACACCACCTGGCGCTTTGCAGGCCCAGCCAGCTCTCACACCTGGGAGAGGGGGGTAAGGGGGAGCTCAGTAGGCCTCAGCCACCGGCACACCCTGCCTCCACCACCTGAGCAAGGCCAGGCATTCAGATGATCTTCCTTAACTGTATTCACCCAGCCCGCCCTCTGCTGGGCCCCTTGCTAACAAGTAGGAACTGCTGCCCCCATAATGGGGGAACAGGAGCAGGTGTTTTGAGGCCTGCGGCCAGAGGGCTGTTCTCAGAGGGGGCAGGCTGGGGACTGACGTCAGGAAGGGATGCCAGCCAGGGGGTACATGCCAATGGGACTTAGGGGAGGCAAGTCCCAGCAAGGCTATTTCTCAACAGACTGAAACAAGCACCTCAGCTCCTCCCCAGCTCTGACCCAGGAACGAGCACCCTTGGGGTTTCCAGACGAGCTCCCACCCTACCCATCTAGGGTTCTGGCCCCAGGTGATGTCCAGGGAGCAGGAGTTCCATGTATCGCCTCAGGCAGGATGTATCCACAGTGGCAAATCCTGCTTCCAGGCCTCGTCTCAACCTCTGATGGTCCAAGGCCTCATGTCGGGCCGCTGGGACCCTCAGTCATAGCTCCAGCCGGAGAATTTGCTTTTCACTCTTGTGATTAGAGCACAGAGGGCTTTGGAGATGCTGGTTTCCCATGTTTAGCCACCCAAATGAGGAGTGGTGACATCAGTCCTGGAATGACTGCCACACCAAAGCTGAAACTATCCTCAGTCCTTCGCTGTACACCCTCCTGTCATAGGCCAGAAGGGCAGAGGTGCCTGAGAGCACACAGCTGGCGACCACAGAGCATCCCGCATGCCTCCAGCCTCCTCCTGCCTGTCTCCTGGGATGAGATATGCCACGACAGAAGGCCCAGGGGCCAGGCATGAAATGCCTTCCCATGAAATCTGACTCTCAGAGAGCAGGACAGTTCCCTGGGGACTAAGAATTTTGGCAAGAGTAAAAGAGGAGGCAGTTGGAGCTAGCATGGCTTTGGCCAGGACTGCCCAAGCCACACTCCCATGAGCCATGGCATTGTCCAGAACAGAGGAAGCACAAGCCTTGAATCAGGGCTAATCAGCTGCTTAGAGCCTATGACAATGGTAAAGTTGCAGAATCTCCCCAAGCCTTGGTTTCCTCATCGGGAAAATGGGTGCGCTGTGTATACTACCTAGCTGCACTGTCACAATGAATGAGAACCCCAGTCCACTGTGCACAGTGAGGCTTTTCCTTGGCACTCTCCACTCCTCTCCTTCCCTCTGTCCCCTTCCTGTCTTCCTTTCTGGTTTTTAGTTTCCTGAACTAAAAAAAAAAGCAAAAGATGAACTGAAGTAATTTTGACTGTACCTAAGACTACCATTTCCAACTCTCCGGTCACTTCTACTGGAGCAAATACATATATCCCACATGTCACCCCTTCATCATAGGCAGGAGGGAACACACATGCACACACTCACAAACGCACAAGGATGCAGCAGGCAAGCTGACTCTGCATCAAAAAATAGACTCTCAGCCTTGGTGACACACACCAAATTGCTGGTTTTCAGAAACAGTTCTGATTTACACGTGTTTGTCTCCCAAACTGACATTTTTAGATGAAAGCGTTGCCAGGACAACAGGTATAAACAAGGAATGTCCTGGGAATCCTATGAATGCTCATTGGGACCTTGGTCTCAGGTAAAGAAGCTTCCAGGCCGGCCTCTGCCTGGGACTCACAATCCTTGAGTCTCTGTTCTACGAGACTCAAGTGGAGCCGCGAGGTCCCAGGTGAGGCTCTCTGCTCCCACTCTGTCTCAGCCCGAAAGCTGGCTTCTGTCTTTGCCACAGATTGCTGTCAACATGTCCTCTTTACTTTTCTGTCTCTCACCCTCACTGTGAGCAATCCAAGGTTGGATACCCATCCCTACCCTTGAGTAGCACATAGCAAATGCTCAATAAACGTGGACAGGAAGACCATTTGGATGCCTTGCCCAGAAGAGCAAATGAGCCAGGGAGGAGGGGGTTAACACAGCTCCTGGAGGGAGCTGCAAGGAGTCAGCTCAGCAATAAAGAAGAGAGCTTTTGTTTCCTACCAGGCAAGCCATAGCAGGCTCTTTCCTCCCCTCCAACCCCATGCACACATCTCTGTGGATAGCACCTGGTGGTTGGCCAGGGAGCTGACATCTTCATGCCTGCAGGTGACGAGCCAGGAGGACAGTGAGTGCTTTGTTGAAAGATTTTTGGGGCTGGAGACACTGCACCCAAAAGAGGGGAGTCAATTCGGAACCCTGCTGGGAGCATTCCCACCCTCCCTCCCGCTGCTCCCCTCCAGACAAGCCCCACCCAAGCGGTGGCTCACAGAGCGGGCCCTGCTGGCTGCCTGGGTGCCGTCACTTGTCACTTGACAATGGAGAAGGATGTTTCTCTATTTTCTAGCTCAGATGAGCTTTCGAAGATGCTATCTGTCTGCGATATAAATCCATTGAGAAAGCCCTGGAGGGAGCCCCGGCAAAGCCCTAAATTGGACACTAAAAACAGATAAAAGCTGATGGTTTAAAGGCTTTACGTGAGCTCCATTTGGGGGAAGGAATGAAAACAAGGATTTAGTTTGTCCTCCCTCACACTGGGCACATTGGGCAGCTGTGGCCTGAGATTTTAAATCTTTTGTGTCCTGCTTGCATGGATTTGAGTGGCCAATGAGCCGGTGTGAGGAGGGAGAGTCTCAAACTCCCAGACAGCCTCAAAGGGGCCCCGGTCCCCTGCCACTCCATCATCACCAGGTGCAGAATTCAGTTCTGGAGTGCCTAGAAGGATAGACCCCAGCGCGTCTCTACCTCAGATACGCCTAGATCCAGATTAACGGTGGGCCCTTTGACTGAGCAGCCAAACTGTCATCCCACCATCTGTTTCTGCAGCTTCAAGTCATCTTTCCCCTCAGCCTAGTTGGTGGGTAGCATGTAACCAACTAAGACATTGCCTGGCTATTGCCTTATTTCCTAACTCTTGTCTTTCCTGATCACTGTCCTGCAGTCAAAGCAAACTTGGAACTGAGTAGACAGAAAAAGCCAAACTGAAAAATCCAGCAAGAAAGTCCAAACACACAGCAATCAGGGTTATCTGGAGTGACCAGGACACAGGCCAACCGTGTAGTCCTTCTTTGGGGTAGACCATGAAATCGCAGCTATTGTAATCAAGAAGCGAACCCGTCACTTTTTGAAATAGAGCCATGGTGGTTGGAGGGGAAATCCTACTCTTCTACTCAGCGATCCTCAACCTATTTGAGAGGCTAGACAACTTCAAGAAGTCCCAATGTCCAGGATACAATCCAGGCCAACTAATCAGAATCTTAGAGGTGAGATTCAGGCATCAGCATGGTTCATATTGATTCCACCATTTTCCAGGTGATGCCACTGGGCGGTCAAGGTTGGAACAGTGTTTTAAGCAGCTGGACCTGCTGATGAGCACATGGAGCCTGGGGCCAAGGCTCTCATCTTCAAGCCCCTTTACCATGTCGGCCTTTATGTCCACCCCTTTGATTTAGGCCAGAACTGGGGAACTGAAGAGATTACCATTGATGGAAGTCACGTTAAGAATCCATTCTTCCCTTCCTGCTAGGCAGAGTGAGGCTGACCCAGGTCTATCTGTGTCCAGAATTGCAGAGTCTGGAAGCAGCCCGCTGGGTGGTGTCTGGGGTTGTCAGGTCTGAGAGCAGGGTTGCTGGAAGTGAGGTGTCAGCCCCCAACACCCCGCTGTTTTACAGGTGAGGGCACAAAGGAGAACGAGGTATGACCTAAGCAGTGTCGCTCCGTACTTGGCTGAGTGCCGGGTGCTGCCCTTTATGTAGTAGTCCCTTTCTTGAGGCCTCAAGCTCTGTGGAGCTTTCAGCCCTTCTACCAAATGCTGGGGGGTGGGAGCCCTAGAACAGCAAAACCTTTGGCTTCCGGCATTTCCTTCACGATGCATTTCCCAGACAGGGGAGGAAGAGTCACCATAGTACCACCCTGAACAGTACTGTCTGCAACCTTGGCTGTGACATTTAGAAGTGCTGTGACCTTGAAAGCTGTCTTAGCCTTTGTGAGCTTCTGTTCTACTTAGTTATAAAATAGGGAAAGTGTTAAATATCACACGAGTTTGCTGGGGATACAGTTCAGTAGCACAGTTTCTGCAGCAAGCACAAGGTCCTGAGTTCAATTCCCAGCACCAAAAAAAATTAAAATTAAAAATCACACCATTTACCAAGTAATATTTAAATGAGATCAAGTGTAGACAGTTCCAGATGCCTACTAACAGGTGAGCAAAAGTTACTGTCCACCCTTTCCTTATTTCCTCCTTAGTCCTCTTCTGGAATCAAGATGGTGCTTCCTGCCAGTGGGACATGGTAGGGCCCTGGCCCTTGACCCTGATGGCTATGATGACCTGGGCCCAGTGTAAGATGTGTGAGCAGACAAGAGAGGTGCTTAGGGCTATTGCTTTTCCCCAAGACAACCCCTTAGGATACCTTAGAAAGAGTTGATGAAAATCCCTTTGAGTTTCCTAGGAATGTTCCCAGGAAGTCACCCTACTGAGCAAAATGTTCCCAGTCCCTGGCTGGCCCCAGATGGGGTTGCCCCAGATGTCCCATCCTTCATTTGCATTGTCCTAACTGGCCTGGGATAAATGAAATGATTAACCTAGTTTTCAACAAGCACCTACTAAGCATCTCTTCTGTGCTAGAGATAAAGGAGTGACGAGAGAGACGTGGTTCCTGCCCTCACAGTTTCCAGGTGAAGGCAGGCTTCAAACAAGGAATTTCAGAGCAGGGCTGCTTTCATCTGAGTGTGTGTCTCCCATAGGATTCCTATGCTACATTCCTAGTGCCCAAGAGATGGATAGTATTATGCTTGGGACCTTTGGGAGAAACTTCCTAAATGGCATTGGGGTCCTTATAAAAGAGGCCCCTTTCCACTATGTAAAGACACAGTAGAATGTCATCTACAAACCAGGAAACAGGCTCTCAGCAGACAAATTGAATTTGTCAGCAATTTGATCTTGCGTTTCTTGCTTCAGAACCGTGAGCAATGGATTTCTTTTGTTTATGAACTACCCAGCCTGTGGTATTTTGGTACAGCAGCCCCAGTGAACTAAGCCACAGTTAGAAGTGGAGGTGCTGTGTCCTAAATACCTAAAAATGCAGAAGCAGCTTTGGAGCTGGGTAATGGATAGAGGCTGGAAGAGTTTGGGGGTGCATTCCAGCTGAAGCTAGCACTGCTATCGACAGACCTATCATGCAATCATGATGAGGGCTCAGAAGAGAAGAGGTGTAGAGAAAATTTCAATCTTCTTAGAGAATAGCTAAGTGGTCATGAAAAGAATGTTGGAAGAAATTTGGACAGTAAAGGCCATTCTTATAAAGTCATATATAGAAGTAAGGAACATATTATTGAAAACTGGAGGAAAGGTGATTCTTAATAGAATGTGGCAAAGAATTTGGCTGAATTACATTCACGTCCCAGAGTTTTGTAGAGGGGGGAGCTTGTGAGCTATGAAATGACATCTTTGGCAGAAGAAATTTCTAAGCAAAGAATTGAAGGCAGGGTTTGGCTTCTCTTGAATGCTTACAGTAAAATGTAAAAAGAGAGAAATGGTTTAAAATGGAATTTTTAATCAAAAGGAAAGCCGTGCTCAAAGATTTGGAAAATCCTCAGCATATTCATTTTATAAAAATGAAAAACAACTCAGAGAAAAAACACCAAGGGTGTGGCCAAACAACCATTTGATAAAGAGATTAGCATGGATTATCCAGGTGCTATTCTTTGGGATTATGGGCAAGTGACCCTGAAGGCATTTGGGAGATTACTGGAGCTACCCTGCCCATCACAGGGCCAGAGTGCCAGGCCTGGGAACAGAATGACCTCACAGGAGAGGCCAGACAACTGTGGGCCTCTGTGCCTGCTGCCCCAAACACCAAGGCTCTGTCTGCTCCCACATTCTGGTATAGCACTCCTTGGTTACCCCATATTTGACTCCTGCAGACTCAGGAGTGGTCTGGGCTGTGATAACTGCCCTCTAGAGGGCACAAACAGTAACTTTGGCAGCACCCAAGTAGTGCCTTCCGGGGTGGTGCAGAGGGAACCAGCCATGTGGCTACCTCCACCTCAATTTCAAAAGATAGAGCTGCTCAGAGCCTTGGCACATGATACGGGGTGGGGTACTGCAGGGGGACCCCCCAGGGCAATGCCTAGTGGGACTAAGTTTCTCTGACAACCTCAGACTGTAGCGCTCTCAGCAGGTGGCACCAGCCTGGAAGAGCTACAGCCACCAGACTCCTACCTGGGAAAGCTGCAGGGCACAATGCCATGGAGGTAGAGCCCTGGGGATGCAGTTCATGGTTGGTGTGTTATGAAGAAAGGACAGCAAGTCAAAGAAAATCTTCTGTAAGCCTCAGGATTTAATGTTGTTTGCCCTTCTGGAGTTCAGACTTCCTTGGGACCTCTACCCCTTTTCTTCTTCCCTATTTAACTTTTTTGGAATGGGACTGTCCCTTTTATGCCTGTCCCACTGTTGAATTTTGGAAGCATAGAATGTTTGATTTCACACGTTCACAGCTGGAGAGCAGTTTGCCTCTGAATGAATCACACCTTGAGTCTCATCCATATCCGATTTAGATGGCACTGAGATGAGACTGAATTTTAGACTTTTGAGTTGAAGTGGGAATGAGTTGAGACTCTGAGGGCTAATGGGATGGAATGAATATATTTACATGTGAGAGGTACATGAATTTAGGGTCTGGGACAGAATTATTCCCTAGGCAAAAGGAAAAACACAGCTAGCAGAGAACACTGGGGAAAGAGAACCTGCAGCTTTTGAAGACCTAATGAACTGCTGAAAATTACGGAGATGAGAGTGGACTGGTGAGAAGAACCAGTTCGTGAAAGGCCTTCTAGTCTCATGTTCTCAAATCAGAGCAGAGCACCCATCAGACCCACCGAGAAGGCAGGTTAAACGTGCAGGGCCGGGGCCACCTTCAGAGTCTCTGATTTACTGGCTCTCGTGTGAAACCTGAGAATTTATATTTCTCACCAGCTTTCAGGAGATCCTAACCAATAGCCTAACACTGCATTCTTGTAGGACATGTTGAGTAGTAAAGACTTTAAGAAAAAGGAGGACCCAAAGCACTTTGAGCTGAGCAGCCAGATTTGCCTTCCAGAGATTCTGCCCAGGTGCAGAATAAGGGAAGAATGAGTAGGTGCCACCTGGGAACTTCTGGAACCCCAGCAGCTCCTGCTGCCCCCCCGCTGAAGTCTCTCAGTTCAAAAGACTTTCTGCTCTGCTTCAAGAAACAGCCCTCTCTTGGGAGAGAATTTTCCACAGGCCTGTTGTGTTTCTGCATGTTGTGCTCTTAACTGACATTCAGAACTGTGTTTTCAAGGATGTTTGTGTAGCAAACAGCCTTGGGAGCCAGAGATAATGTCTCTTCAAAGTAAAGGGAAAATTAGCTTAGTGTCCAGTATAAAATCTTTCTGGGGCAAAAGTGAAGTCGGCTTTCTTTCCTTTATAAAAGATAAAGGTTCCCTGAGTGCAGAATTACTCTCCCGGAGCACAACCCACTGCACAAATGCAGATGTCACCTGGCCATCTTCCAGTCACCCAGTAAAACTGCACTTCGGAGAACCATGCGGGGCTGACTCGCTGGCCACTGCTATTGTTGCAATACAGCTCTTTACTTTGCCTCTGACCCAGGAGTCTCAAGTCTTCGCCAGCATCCATGAAAATATGAAAGGCTAGCTTGCCAATCTAGAAATTAGTTAAAATATTGGGCTCTTCATGGTCCCTCACACTATCCCACCTTGTTCCACCTCTGCTCCTTCGGTGGCTTTCCTGGCAGCTCCTCCCCTCCTCTACGCCCAGCCCTCATCTCCAGTTCATTCTGTGGAGCATCCAACTGTCACAGACTCCTCTTCAGGTCTTTGTAGCCGTCTCACCTGCACCCGGGCTCCATGCTCACCTGAGGATGGCTCTTCTCTCTCAGCCTTCTCTAAAGGACCCCATTGTCAGAGGATATCACACCAACACCACGATCGCCTTTGACGCTAGGCTTTGACAAATCATCAGATACCTTTAGTTGTATTTGATGCTTCGGGGGAGTGACAACAGTCTTGGTTCTACCAATGGGGAAACTGAGGTACATGGACACCGAGATTCATTAGCAGGGCAGGGCCAGCTTCAAATTCTGCCTACAAAGCTGATGAGAAATGGATGGGTTTTACAGGCTCAACTCTCATCCAAGGCAGGGAACAAGAGCTAGGGCTTTAAAGCACAGGCTTTCGTAGGACTGGGGTTGTAGGTAGCAGGTTTGCCCTTTACACAGCCCGGGAGAAGGGGCTGTGCTTCCTGGGTAGTGGAGCTGCAGGTCTCAGGGCACGGCAGGCAGCCCCGTTTGTTTTTGAATTATAGATTTCCGGGTCTGATTAGAAGTCAGAAGTCCAGCAAGGCCCCCTGTGGACCTATTTATGTAGAACTGGGCTCCTCTCAGAGAGGAAATAAACATCACATGCTCTGGCCTGCCTGACACAGCCCTCTGCATGGTCACTGGTGCCAGTGTCAAGTTGAGGTCCCCTGTTTGGAGAGTGCAAGGATCCCAAACACTAGATTCTCTCAGAACTTCCTTTCCTGCTTCCAGCCCGCATCTAGCCACATGAAACTTTCAGCATCTGCCTCCTCCCCAGCTGCTCCTGTTAAGGCCTATTGTCCCCTTCTTTCTCCTCTATCACTTCCGTTTCATCTCTAAATGATCTAATATTAACGTTCTCGTCATTACAGCGTTCAGAGGAAAAGAACGAGTTTTGTCCACAGAGAGAGGGAGTTGAGAAATTAATATAATATTTGTTCAGGATTGATTTCAAGCCATAATCCCTGCTGCCAGAGAGACCCATCTGTTTAAAACTATCAGACACTAATTACCCGGCATGTGAACATAATAGCAGGATTGAGGAGCGAAGTCCTCTACTCCCCCCCACCACACTTGCGACTTAGCACTGTTATTTATTAGAGGGAAAAAAATCTTCAGTGAAGATGGATCTCCCATCCTCTTCTTGACTGGCAGCTCTGCTCCCAGGGGATTGGCTGAGTATAACAGGGAAGAAGCCCCGGAATTTCTTGATCAAAGAATCCTAGGAATTGCCTTTAATCTGGCTAAAATGGTCAAATGCATTCCAAGTGCTTTTCCTTCTCTCCTCTCAGACTCAGTCCAGACTCCCTACCAAACCTGTGATAATCAAAGGTATCACCATCTCGGAGGAAGCCAGGGTTGAACGCACGTGCCGATTCATCCTCTTGCGTTCTCCTTCCCTCCTCCTCCTGAGCAGTCAGATGCGGGGCTCTGTGAAGCGTATTTCTACCGCAGCTCTCATGGCAGACTCCCTTCAAGGCTGACACACAGGGTCTTGGACCATCTTCCAGAGGCAGGCATCCACCTCCAATCTTTGCCCCCTTTGGACCTGCATTTACCTCACTTCTCTCAAGTTTCTTGTCACTGAAACAAAAAACAATTGAGGAGGAGGAGGAGGAGAAGGGGCAGGAAAAAAAAAAACAGTGGCAGTAGCATACATAGCTCATTAAGTCATTCATTTGTTCAAAAATCTTCAATGGCTCCCTTTGGCCACCGAGTAATAGGATAGTTAACACCCTGCAAGTTCTGGCCTTAAGGCATTTCCAGCTGTCCTTCTACTATTCATTCTGCAAAAGAATAATCTGGGTAAAGCAGACTGCACAATGCTACACATTTCCTGTAGATTGTTTTAATTTTTTTTTCTTTTTGGCTATACTAAGGATTGAGCCCAAGGCCTTCACACTAAGCTCTATCTCAGCCCTTTTTTATTTTTTATTTTGAGATAGGGTCTTTTTGCTAAATCACTAAGTTGCTCAGGCTGGGCTCAAACTTGGGACCCTCCTGCCTCCTCTGTTGACTTTCTTGCTCTCCTCTTCAAGTTTAAGTCCCTATTTATTTATTTATTTATTTCCAGGAGTTGGGGGGGGAGTACCGGGAATCGAACTCAGGACATCGCACTTGCCAGGCGAGCACTGTGCCACTGAGCTATAGCCCCAGCCCCTTTAAGTCCCTGTTTACCACATAAAAGGTGTGTCCCAGCTTCTTAAAGTCCTTCCTTCCTGAAACACTTTATCTCACCACTGGATCACGTTCCCCTCTTCCAACGCACAAAAGTGTTTTATCTGGGCATGGTTTACGGCACCCATTATTTGCCTAATATTGCCACATTGATCCTAATAGACCCCAAAACTCCTCACACTGGTGACCAAGGTTCCTGAAACTCCTGAGTGAGGCAGTGGGAAGGGCAGCCAACAACACAGAACATAGACATGTTGGCTTTCGTTGTGAAGAGTGTGACCCAGTAAGAAGACAAATGGTGACTTAAGTATTAATGTAGCATTTGTAGCAGACTGCTGCTGAGGGGGAGCTCAGAGTGCTCGCTGGAGGCCTAATTAAACCAGGCTGGGGAACGCCTCTAAGGAGGATCAACTGTTAGAGCAGGGATCATCTAGACAGAAGAGGAGAAGAACATTTTCACTTTTATTTTTATCTGGAAGAAATAGCACATATTAAGGGAACCCAGAGATCATACACATGTTCTAGAAAGCTCCCTTTGGTAGACTTAGAAGTTTAAGAACAGAAGGAACAGAAACGGAAGTCGGAGCAGAGCATCGAGACTGGAACGTGGCGATCTTTTAGCAGGCTATGGTGGCTTGAATGTGTCATTCCCCCAGGGGAACAAACGCTGGAGATATGATCCTCAGCACTAAGCTGGGAGATGGGACCTTCAAGACAGGGGACCTAATGAGAGGTTCTTGGGTGGGTCCAAACATGCTCTTGAAAAGAACCGTAGGGCTGCGGTCTCTCTGGCTTCCTGCGTTGAAATGTAATCTCTTGTCCCCACACTATTGCAACCTGTTATGAAAGTGCTGAAATGTCCCTCACCAGAACTGAACCAGTGACAATATCATGCCAAAACTATGAGCTAAATAACCCTCTTATTTTCATAAGTAACTTGCCTCAGGTATTTCATTATAGCAACAAAAAACTGACTAATGTAGAGGCTATAAGATATGAGGCAATAATGTCTTATGTAGGCTGGCAGACTCAATAGATGTTAAGAGAACCTCTGGAATTGAATTTATGATTCATTACTGGTGTAAGAACAGAGGAAATACAAGATGATTCTTAGCTTTCTGGGTTCTGGGTAAGTAGGAGGGCCATAGTCAAAAGGGGATGATTGAGGAAGAAGAAAAGATGGGATTTTTGTCAGAAGGGGAGGGGGCTCCATCTTGGTCACACTGAATCTGAACCATTGGTTAGGTATTAAATGAAACCTCCCAGCCCTTTCATAGCCATGGTATCATTAGTCACAGGTTGATTAGGGTATAGTTAACATACAATAATCTGCACATATTTAAGATGTGTGCACAGATAAATTTTGACATTCTGTATACCAGTAACACTGTCACCACCACCAAAATAGTCAGCACAGCCATCTTTACATCTCCTCTGGGTTCCTGTCTAATCCCTGGCTTCCACTTTCTCCTGGGCAACCACTGATCTGTTCTGTGTCACTATCGATTATGCTGTGTTTTCTAAAGTTTTACAGAAAAGGAACTAGTGTCTGCAGGTATATTCCGCAGTCCTCTGCATGTGGCTTACTTCATTCAGCATAATTGTTTCAAGATCCATCCATGCTGCAGCATAGTTCATTAATTCATCCTTCTTAATAAAGGGTAATATTTGATTGACTAGACCACAGTTCATCCACTGATGGGCATTTGGGTTGTTTCCAGTTTTGGACAGCTGAAAATAAAGCTGCTCTGAACCTCCTCGCACAAGTGTTTCTTTTTTCTTTTTTTGTATTTTTCCTTCTTAGATAAATACCTAACATGGAAGGACTGGGTCGTGTATACCATAGCAACAATACCATAGTGCAGTTCTGACACTGACAACCTGATGCCACAGAGTAGGGTACATTTCCCGACAAGACTGCCCACACTTCAGATGCCAGCTACAAGTTGGAGGATTCCCCAGGCTACCTGCACTTCTAACCAACTGGCTACAAATTCAGGGCTTCCTACAACCTTCTCAGGTTAGATAATTACCTAGGCTGATTTACAGAACCCTGGAAAGCACTGTATTTATAGTTTTATTACAAAGGACACAAATCAGGACCGGCCAAATGAAGAGACACTCTGGGTGAGAGCAGCGCTTCCTTGGAATGTCTCTGTCCCAGGACAGCAGTGGTTCACTAACCTAGAGGCTTACTGGAGTCGCATTAGGTAGGCCTGGTTGATTGAATCATTGACCATCAGACTGGTTTAGCTCTCTAGCTCTGCTCCCCTTCCTGGAGGAGGTCAGGCTGATAACGCCTGGCTCAAAGCCCTGATCCTCTAAACACAAGGTTGGTCTCTCTGGCATAAGCAGTTCTTTCCTGAGGTCATCTCTTAAACTCAAAATGTGGCCCAAGGGTTCTCCAGGAATAACAAAGGCACTTGTATCACTAGGAAAATTCCAAAGGTTTACAAGTTCCCTCCCAGGAACCAATACGAAATGAGCTACATTCCTTATTTTGTGACAGTATTATTTATGTTCAGTAAATCTCAGTTAAGTATAGTAGTGACTAAATGAATGGATACATGAATAAATAAATGACTAGGAATAGTTTTTCAGTTGCATATGACCAAAAACCAACTCAAATTGAACAAAATGTTGGTTTATACAGTGGGGAGAATAACTGATAGTGTCAAAGAATGAAGGAAAAACTTTAAACAGGTTACAGTCAAGAGCTGGAACCAGAGCATCAGCAGAAAACTGGTTTTCATCAATATCTCTTGTTTCTGTTTGTCTCTAACTTATTTCATATGTAAAAGTCTTGTTTTCTCCCTTAGGACAGAGAGTGATTATGAATCAACCACTCTGATTCATAGCTTTTTTTTTCCCCCTCTTAGCACAAAAATACAAATTTCAAGGCAAAACTCTTAATTGTTTCATATGCTCACTTCATAGATGTATGACTGTCCCAAATGAGGACACAACTGTCCAAACTGTCTTTGTGGCCTTCTATTGTGACTGGCAAGCCAAAGAAAGCCTTGGGGACTGATGAATTCCTGAAGGAAGAGATGAATAATAGATGAACACTAGAATCTAGTACACTTTGTATGTGTGTTAACATTTAGAAAGTTTAGGAAGGGCTTTTCCCCTACATGTTCTGGTATAGTAATGATTCACAGTGACCCTATGAAATAGAGATGCATTTCATAGATAAGGAAATGAGACTTGGTAAGAGAAAAGTTTCAACTAAAACATGTCAGAACTCACAAAATCTTGGTGTTTTAACTCTTAAGTCCTGAAAACTTTACAGTTCAGGCAAAGATTTTGCATATTCTTTCATCATATTCATTTATATAGTAAATGAGCACCTATAACAAGACAGTGGACAGGGACAATATCATTGCCCTTGTGGAGGGCAGGACAGTGCCATCGCCCTTATGGGACTTATATTCCAGTGGAGAAATGGATAATGACTTGTAGCTGGCAGCACTGTGCAGACAATGAAACAGGCCAGTAGGACTGGGGTCCTTCAGGTGGGTTGTCAAGAAAGGACCTTCAGAGAGCAGTCATTGGTTCTCAGAATGAATGAAGGTCTCTGGCCCTTCCTTCCTCCCTTCAGCTGCAGCTTGGGTACGTTGACCTCATCACTCCTTAGCATCAGTGCCCATGGCTGATCAGCCTACCCTCTGTGGCCTTGAGGTGCTTTCTAACTCAGTGAGTTTGCCAGATCTGAAATGCAGTGGGAACCAGCAGAACAAATAAGGAACAACCCCAACAACAGCTTGAAATACTTAAATGCAACTAAGGGTGATGTTTCAAGATCTTCTGAGAAGAAAATCATGGAATGTTTTCAGGCGGTATCACCATTCTCACCTGGAGAAGGATGGTCCACTGAGGACTCTGTGTGGTCTTTCCAGGGGCAAAAACATAAACCAATTGCAATCTGTTTCAGCCCAAACCTTTGAAGTTGGGATGAAAACCAAGCCTATTCCTGGCTCCTGATACAAAGAGAAAACAAAGAGAGCAGCATTCCCATCCTTTCGGGAATCCAGCCCAGTCTCCCTGGTAGCCAGGAAGCCATGTAATATGTCCATGTCAAAACCGATGCCTCCTCTGGGAGATCATCAAATTAAGATCCTTCAGTGGAAAAGCGTAATGCTATTGATTAAAGAGCACAAACCAAAATCAGACCTTTCCTGGCCCTTTAGTTGGATGGATTTATGTTCTTTTTGTTTCTAAATCTTGAGCTAGAACACACTTGGCGCCCCTGGGAACTCAGGACTCAGACAATAAGCAGAGCCCTCCTATCCTTTCCTGGAAGACGTTTGCATCAGTCTTAAGGGTGGAGGGCTTGTCTGGCTCCAGGCCCACACTTTCGGAGCTTCTACATGACCTAATGGCCCCAGTTTTTATGGATACCAGATAATGCCACATTAAAAGCACCCCCAAGCACAGAGGTGGGCACACTGAAGATATCCATCCCCTGGTCAAAAGAAGTAATGATATATTTCATAATGTCAAAATCTCTGTACATTTGGCATCCTTTGTCTTGAAACAAACACCATGGAAAATGGTTGAAATCAACTGATTGGCTAGTCTCAATACTTGTAGGGGAGGAAAAAGGTCTTTTCCTTCTCTCTTCCTAAACCCAAGGCTTGGACTTCATAACAAGATGGGTTAGCAAGAGAAAAGTATCCCTATTCATCTGCTTTAACTGACATGACGGTATCCTCAAGGAAATCAAAGCCCAAAGAAAGAGTTAAAGCAGGTGTTTATTGTAGTAGATTTGAGGAAAAGTGGACCCTTGTGGAGGCAGGGTAGAGACTATGAAGTGCTTGTGTGACGAGGAACTTACCAAGACCTAATTGCTCAGGGTCCTCTCTGCCTCCCTTCATCTTTGCACAGATGAGTTCACTTTCTGTCCAGTACAGGGAAGGCACTTCTCATGTGAGGCTCTCTGACCTGCTTCAGGGGAGGAGAGGAGGAGAAAGGTCACAGTGATCCTTTTGCTTCTGCCAATTTCTCAAACCGTTAACTTTAAGATATTCAGTCTGCCAAGGGGTAGCATATTTTGGGGTAGCAGCCCTGCACCCATTATTCACACCGGTCTTCTCTTCTTGACTGCTACAGAACTCCTGTGCCTCCTTCAAAGGCCTGTTCCAATGTCATTTTTATGCACTCCTTTTCCCAAGTCCCCAGCAACCAGTCCCCCGGCGCTTTGTTCATTTGTGGCAGTATCACATGACACTGCCACATGTGTATATGCATTTGTCTTCTCCAAGGCTTCAAATGTCTTGGGGGAAAGCGTCGCATTTTCTTCATCTCACTGTCTGCTGTGCTCTGCACAGTGACTGGCTGGGGCTACAAAGTCAGAAAGTGTTTTTGAATGAATAATTCAGTAAGTGAATGAATGGGCAAACTGGGACCTTCCCTTACTTTGAAATCTCTGTGGCAGTGGGTTACAGGTTTGAGAGCATGGATCAGAATCCTGGCCTAGTTAAATTGGTATAATGATCTCCACATTCAATAATCAACAACTATCCCACACACACACAGACACACACGCACCCTAGTGCCGCATCCAGCATCAGTGCTGTGCACTCTCTCTGATTCTGCCTGTATTCCGTCATCACTGGGAATTGTGCAGGATGCTGAAATAAAAACAGCCATGTGTGGAACATGAACCAAAGACCTGATTGAGAGCGATAAAGTCGTGAAACATAGGAATTCTTCAGCTGACCTGCTAGACCAGACTTGGAGATCAGTGGAGGGAAAGATAATACAGCCAGATCTGTCACTTCTAAAGGCAAGCTCACTTAAAAGCACAGTGGGCCAGGTTTAGGCTAGAGCAATTCATTCCCACAGGAAGCTTCCAGAACTAGGGGGCACAGAAGACAGATAACAGAATTTTCTTTTCTGCATATCTTCAAAGAGGTGAAAATTTCTCTTACCTCGCTATGTAGTCTGGCTGTGGGGACAGTCCTGCTTGGAGACTAGGGTCTCCACCAGCCAGGGGACTATGGGAATATCTTAGAATCCTGTTGCCAGGAGACTGGGCAGACCACCAAGGATGCTGTAGAGCCTTCTCCAAGCCCCCCATTCCAAGCAAAGAGGTGTCAGTAATTAAAGCTCATTTCTTCCTGACATCGGCACAAGCTATCATAACGGAAGAAGCTACATCTCCCATGAAGGGAGGTGAAGCCAGGGTTGTTAGTTAGCTGCAAGTCTTTCCTCCCAGGTGGTAGGAGGCAAAGTCAGGTTCAGGAAGCAGCTGAAATGAACAATGTCATGGGCAGTTTTGATTTGAAGGAAACGCTCATTGCAACAAAAGGAAATCAAACCTCCAAATAATCCCACAGGGAGAAAAGGGAAGAGGGAAGTGAAATGGAAAACCCAATAAATTGGAAATTGGGCCCAGAAGTGGAGGAAAGGAATTGATTGGAATGCTCTGGAGCAAGGAGATAGCTCCCCAAAAAGCCAGTCTTTCCACAAAGGATCTGAGACCCTGTAGGTCAGAATTGCATTTCAGAATCGCATGGAAGAAATGTGGCCCAGGGCATCACTGCTTCATCAGCCAAGAGGCGGCCCAAGCTGAGGCACCCCTCACCTGAAAGTCCACCAGTCACCTCTTCAAGACAGGTGGATTCCCTTGCAAATGGTAACTTCCTGGTAAGACAAAGAGCTATCTGGCTACCCCGGAAAACACAGTACAAGGACTGATGTCCAGACACACACAAGACAAGAACACCAGAATGCAGGAGCAGGCTCCTCTAGGTTCCACATCGGGATGGCTCTCTATCCTTGGAGAGTGCCTGGGGACTCAGCAGTTTCTCCCTTTGATGGACAAGAGGAGCGTTTTTTGCTAGAACAATACTGAGCATTAAGTCCTATGCAAGCCCCCTCCCCCTCCCCCCGCTCTCCTCCCCCTTTCCCGGGATAACTCCTCTCTCTAATTTCCTGTTACCACCACCACAGGATTTTGGCTCCCTCATGCTTTCTGGCCCTCACAGGAAGATCTCTGGCTTCTGCCTCTCACTACCGGAAAAGTCTTATTTCTCTGGACCTCGGCTTCCTCCTGCATGCCGACCCAAATCTCTGCCCCAAAGTATCTGCCCCAAATCACCTCAGGATGCCTCCATTATGTGCACTGTGTGCACCACATTCTCCTGAGCTCCTTTGCAAATGTCAGGAAGTCACTGTCTGTGCCGTGTTGGGCCTACCTTAGTCTGAGGGCCTCCAGGAGCTACTTGGATCCAGCTGAGGGCACCATCATCAGCCCAGGCATCTCTGGAGATGTCCATCTCCGTGCTGGAGGGAGCTTGGCAAGGGAGCCCAGCTCAGCTGGAAGCAGTGAGAAGGGTTTGCCCTGTGGAGCTTCCTTGCCAGCTGCCGACAAGGGAGGGCCTCGCATACAGACTGAACCCATGGAGGAATGAACAAGACACGCACATGGAGACAAACACACACTCGCAGAGTCCTCTGTGCTGAAGCTCTTTTGGAAGCTCCTATCATACGCACCTGGAGCAAAGAGAGAGGAGGAGAATGGGATGGAAGCTGGGCATGTTTCCCCACCGCTGCTGCTGTCCTGTAATTCTCCTTCTTCATTACAGAAGCTTCCTTGCAAAATAACTGGGAAACAGTGTGACTCATGATCACAGTGCCTTTGCTTCCCAGGGAGGGGGAAACTAGTGGGCTCACAGGGCAGCTGGTGGGATTCGCCCTGGTTGGGACTATTCCTGCAGAGCCCTCCCGGGCTGCTGCATCCTGGCTGCCACGGGCCAGTGCCTGCCTGCTAATGCAACCCTCTAAGCCTTGGAAGCATCTGGTCAGCTTTGCACTCTGCACAGGTGGTTGGCATCCTGTGGGCACAACCATAGGATCTCAGAGTAGGCATGGGCCAAATTGTGCCCCTGGTGATAGAACAAGAAGATTAATCGGGCTGAGATCCCATTACAGGGAAGTGTGTGATACTGATTAACTCCTGCTGTGAATCCTTCCTCCTCAGCCCGGAGCCCTCATAGTCTTACTTAGATGCCACCCCTGGTCCTCAAGGCTGCAGGCTTATCTCTACCTCTGACTGTCACACAGCACAGGCTGCATCCAGCCTGTTTATCCAACAGGTTCTAAGACCCCTAAGGACCCTCTCCTAGGGCCCCTAAGTTTGTGCCTAAGATTCCAAACTGCTCGAAGGAGGGGCAGACCTGGGAGCAAGGTGAGCCAGGGAGGCACCCTTAGTACACAATTCAAGATGCACTTGCAGGCTCCCCCAGGTCCCGATTAGGACCCCAGAACAAATGCCTCTGGAACAGGCTTTAAACCACCAAGCTAGTTCACTCCAGTGCAGCCCGGGGGAACAGAAAAGGAAAGAATATTAATTACTGAGAACCAACCAGGTAGGCATATTGCATTTTTTCATTTATCTTCATAGTAATCCTGTATGATAGATACTAAATTTTCATTTATTATACATGAAGTAATGTTACAACTTTGGGCCTCATGGAGAGTCCCAGAACTAATATCATCAGCCCAGAGCTCCAGCCCCAAGTCTTCCTCATGCTGGAGTTCTGCTTACTGTACTGCATCAGGCAAAGCACACAGCTGCAAGCCCCTGTAAGGGCCAGGAAGCTCTCGGAGGGAGTGAAAGTCCACCATCCTGGGCAGGAAGAGGACAGATGGTGCTCTGTCCAGTGCCCCTGAATCCCTGCCCATTAGCTGAGGCAGGGGTCTGGAGCTCTGCTTACCAAGCTCCTCACTTGGTTCCAATGCACCATTTGGAGGTGAGGACATTGTCTTTTCTCAGCCTCCCTGAGCAGCGCCTTGTCACGACTAAGGATCAATAAGTCCTCCCGTGGGTCTGCCCTAATCTTTAGGCCTTTTACTGCGAACCCCTCCACCCTTGCAGGGGGCCTCCAGCTCAGGTTGCCATGTTGTATCTCTGTTCTTGCTCAGGAGGGACCCGGGATCAGTAGCCACTTCCCCAGCAGCCTATTTTACTGGTCACCCCTGGATGCAAGAACAGCCTTAGAAGAAGACTGAGCCCACCTGGGAGGCTCTGTTGGCTAGGCCGGGGTGTCTCTTCCAGCAGCCCATCTGGTTCCAAACTCACTTCTCCAGTCCCATCTTTACGTCCACACTCCCTTCTGCCCACATTACCACCAGGAAGTACAGCCCAGCCAACCAAGGGATTGGACAGGGAATAACAGAGTACACAGAAGATGCCAGATGGGGAGCAAGTATCCAGGCCAGCCCGAGGGGGCCCCTCACATCCCCAGCCGCAGAGCCAAGGCAGCCAGGACATCCTGCCTCGTGCCAGGTTTCCAGAGTGGAGCAGGAAGGATCCAGCCTTTGGCTGAGTGTCAAGGGGGGCTGAGATCAGCAGGTGGCCTAGCTTGGAGCCAACCTGTCTCCCTAATGAGAGACCGGAGGCCCAACCAGCAAACAGGGGACAATGGAGGATTTTCCTGCCCCTCCCAGCTGCTGCCACCCTCATTACCCCACAGGAGACCCAGTCCTCAGGTCGCAGTCCTCAGCCTGCTCCCCCTGCCCCACTGACTGCCTCTCCTTCCTGTGTGCGATTCACCTGCTGAACTGATGACCAACCCCGCCTAGTGTTCCTGCCATCTCTGATCCTTGCAGCTTTCTTTTCCCTGGGTGCCTGCTCCAGACTTCCAGGGGGATTCCCTGCCGCTTCTCCAGGGCACCCACATTTTCTCCTCTCATGCCCCCTCCCCTCTGCCTCCCTCTCTCTTTGATCTGCCACTGATTCACATGTAAGGGACCCTTCAAATGCTGCCCCTCCTCCTCCTTTGGCATCTGCTCGAGCTTTGACCTCCCATGTATACCCACAGCGGCACCATCAGTTCCCCTACACACTTCATCTAGGCTGCAAGTTTCTCAAAGGCAGAGATTGTCCTTCCACCCCATGCCACCCCACCCAGGCCTGCAGCTCCACCAATATTAATAGAGGCCATGAATAGATGACTGGTGGCCCCGAGTTCAGACAGGAAACTGTCCTTAGGATGATACCACAGAAGCTCTTCAGATGCACTTCCCAGAAAGGAAGTTCTGCCTCTCATCTAGCCTCACTCTACCCTGCTGGGGGCCGATTTTTATTTCTCACTGAAGATAGAGAGCAGTGGATAAGCTTCCCTGAAATAATAACTCTTCTTAGCTTTAACCCTGTCATTAAATCACCTTTGAATCACCTTTCTTCTTTAGGCTAAATACTCCCAGTTCTTTTCATGTGCCTGTGAAATGTTACTCACTGCCCTGTAATTAGTTTGGCAACACTTCTGAATTCTCCCCAGCATCTCACAACCAGCCCATAGAAGGGACTTGAGAATGGAACAGGAGGAAGTAAGAGAACTGAGGGCCTACTATGTGCCAGAGGCCCCATACTTTAAGTCTTCCTAGCAACAGTGAGCCTGTTGCTGTTCACCTATTGTACAGATGGGGAAACAGAGACCCAGTAGGGTTGACAGCATTTCTTGATCTTAGCGCTGTTGAGAGCTTCCATTGCAGGCTGTCCTGTGCCTTGTGGGATGTTTAGTAGCATCCCTGGATGCTCCCACTTGATGCCAGTAGCAACCTTTCCCGCCTACAACTCTGACAACAGCAAAATGTCTCCAGACATTAACACACATCCTCTGAGGGGAGGACAAGACCACCCTTCATTGAAAACTACTTCGTTAGGAGATTTTCCAGGAATCAATCAACTCATAACAGAGACTATACTCGAATCTGTCAGCTTCAAAGAATCTTCTTTCTACCTCTCCCACACAACCTCCAAGACAAAGTCTCACCCGAGAAAACCGTGGGCACTGTCTACCTTCCCCAACCCCCATACCAACATTGAATCCCCTATTAGTGTCATTGGGACCCGCTAATGGATTCCTCTGCTCCAACTCTAACACACTGTTTCCCCACACTCAATTCGAAATTATTACTGTACCTTGGATCCATTGTGGCCAAGGAACTTTTTAAAATCCCCAATCAATTGTTCAGTCTCGTGAGCATTAGTCGTAGTAGAGGAAATAGAAAACAGATCTCTCTTGCCCCAGAGCAAAAGGCCCACCCTGGGAACCACATACACACACAAAGCATCTCTCACACTTACTGAGCAGTGCACAGACCATTCTCGCACATCCCTCTGCAGGATGCTGGCATCTAGGAACAGAGAGTTCACCGAACAGTTGCTTAGATGAAAGATGCCAGGCAGTCAGTCTAAGGAGTCAGCTGAGAGCAGCTTGGCACAGGGAAGACACTGCCATAAACGGGAGCCGACGGATGCTGTGGACTGCAGGTCGTGATGGGGCTGTGCATGCCTGGGGGAAGCAGAGTGTTGGGACCAGGTGTCTGAGCCCCGCATTTGCTATTCCTGTGCACCAGACCCCCCTCCCCCGCCACCAATAGCGTGTGCTCGGAGGCAATTCCTGGCTCCGTCCCCTCTCCTCTGCTCCAGGTGTCAAGTAGAGGAAAGGACACCAGACTGGCCCATGGTGAACTTTTCCACTTGTTCCCCAGACACTTATTCAAAACCACTCCAGGCCCATCACAGCGCCTCCATGTTCTTCCACCTACCAACGCCTGCTTTGCTCTTTGCATTCCGTTTAAGCACTGCCTCTACCTGCTCTGTTCCATCACCCGCTCTACTCAGGCCACAGGGGTCTGACAATCTTCTCTGAATAGTTTCAGTCTCCCACCAATATTCCCTTTTTGATTCACTCTTTCCACATAAGCCTTTTGAACCTCTCCTCTGAGTCAGGGACTGGAAATACAGCAGTGTACGGAGCAGGCAAGTATCCCGCCCTCATCTAGAGACTAATATTCTGGTCATTATTCTCCCCAAAGGTTCTGGCCTTGCGCATTCCATCTTGGACTCTAAAAACTCGGCTCTTCTTTCAGCCTTCAGACCTGTCTCACCTCTTCTTCTGCCCAAGCAGACCCTCTCCTCCTGTCTTCTGTCTTTTCTGTGTGAGCCTTACCATGGGCGGGGAGCAACCATTGCCTTTTCTTGTCATATTACAACTGTCCTCTCTGCCAACTCTGATATGAGGTTCCAGGAGCATGAGGACTCTTTTCATTTCCTTTCTGCAGTCCTGTAGCACCAGGAGAATGTCTGGCATTGAGAAGTTATAACAGCATATGAGAAAACTAAGAAGCTTCATATGATCACACACTTACAAAAGATCAACTGTTATTCTAAGTACTTAACAAGAATCAGCTTCTTTGATCCTGATAACAAGCCCATGGGGTTGACAAGGGTTCATTCAGAATGGAAACACAGGTGGAGGTGGCCATGGTGGCAGTGGTGGTGGCAGCAGCACTGATAATTCCAAATGCCAGGGGAGCAAAGCAGGTGGTTCCAGTATGCGGCTTTGGAGTAGGACCTGGCCTGGAGTTCTGGATCCATCCCTTACCAGCTGGGCAACCTTGGGCAAGTGGCTTCTCTCCCTCTGGCTTCACTTCTTTTGCTGTAAAATAGGGATAATTACAGCCTTTGCGTCCTGGAGCTATGTGACAATGACATGAGCTAAAGCAGATAGTGAACCCCAGAAAGAGCCCAGCACTGGAAGCACCCAGCACATGGTGTCAGCTATTATTATTGCTGTTGTAAGAGTTACCCACACCTGCTTCCTACCCCCCACCTCTCTCCACATCCTGAATTGAGTAGAGACAAATCTGAGTGCAATATATTAGAAGAGACTCTTCAGCGGTTACCTTATTCCTCCCCTTCCAATAAATGAGTCCCGAAACAAATAGATCCCAGACATCATGACTCATTTATAATAACCCAGGGCCTTGGGACCAGAGAGAGGGTAGAAGCTCTGCTTAGGTGTTGACAGAGTATTGAGAACTCAAAGACAGAATCCAAGAACATAGCCCGGGAAGCCGGACTGCATGTGAGATGGTTATCATTTCTCTTCTGCCACTGAAGAGATTGGCTGAGCTCTTTCCTGAGAAATCTGATGCTGCTATAAGAAAAAAGAAATAACCAGCAGACTCAAAATGTGGGCATAAAACGATCTCCCAGGGGAAGCAGCTCTACTTATGTTGGCTACTAACACTAAGGGCTTGTTCACCGACCACTTCTTTGTGTTGTTTGGCTCCCCAGCACGTGACCTTTATTCAATCTGCATTTTTCAGGGTTCCAAGAGGGCTAAACTCTGCATTTTCTCATACTTTTGCAGCAGTTTCAATCTATGGCAGCCTCTTCCTCCTGGGCTTTCATCTCTGCTCCCTCCATTTCTGCCTCCAGCAGTGAAGCATCAATTAGACACTCCAATTATGTGATTATACATATTTTCACTAATTAATAATAATTTCTGCTACTTGTTCCACCAATCCCATTGGAGGACTTCAGAGGGCATTGGAGAGATGACTGTAGCTTTGTCACCCAGGGGGGAATGAGCAAGGCTGTAGAACTCCTGGGATGAAAGGGAAACTGAGGCACCACATGGCACCTCCTCTCAGTCTGTGACAGAAGGAATCTAAGACTTGCCTTTTTCTTGGTAGAAGACTTGCTCAAGTATATGACCTACTGGATGAGGAGGTAGCAGGAAGAGGAAAGTAGTTTACCCCCGGGGTAGCACTTTGTGGGTGCTAAATTGACTGTCATTAAGGTTCAAAGTTCCCCTTATTTACAGAAATCTGGATTTTTTTTTTTGTTACATATAATACTGAACCTCCTCTCTTGAGATTTTTTTTTAAATATGCTGTAAGGAGAAGTTATTTTATGATCTAAATAAAAGCATAGTTTTGTCCCCTGAGTCATATACCAGAGCTGGGTAGGACTACACGGCCTACTCAGTTTTTAAAGGCAGAAGCCTGAAATCTAGAGCTAGTAAAAACCATGCACACCTCAACATGGTGTGCATTATTGGGTTGAATCCTCCAGACAACATCATTAGATAAATTTTACTTTTCCCATGTTACAGAGGAAACTGGGGTCTCAAAAGTGACTTGCCCAGTGTCACTCAGCCTACAAATGACATGGCTGTGATTTAAGCCAGGTAACAGTACTTTTCGGAATGAGTGCTTTTTCCACTGTGTCATGTTGATAACACAGCCAATTAGTGGCAGAAGACTTGAGTACTTTGATGCATATGACAAATTTGTGAGCTCTTGGAATCAGAGATAAGCCAAACTGACAAAGAGAACAAGACATTCCATACTTGAGCTCAGTCTTCCTAAAGCCAGATTTCATTTTGACTGGGGCACACAGACAGCAGTCCTAGTCATGGAAAAAAAATCAATCGAAGCAGATTTCAGACTGAACAGATTGGTCATTTGATGGGTCTGACTAGTTCAGGTCAATTGCTTCATTCTGGCTGAGTTCAAGTTGATGCCAGCAGGTTGAATGATGTCGGGATTATGTTTGAATACACAGTACTAGAAAGTCTCAGGGACCTGGTACCTGTGTCAGTGTGTGTGGACCACCCAACACACACACACATACACACACTGCCCAGTTGCATGGGGTTTCAAGGAGGAGAGGGAGCTAGGCATGCTGGGAAATTATTCCTACCCCTCCACAATGGAGAGATAGGATCAATGCCTATTCTATATTGACTCTACAGGAAAAGACAGAGCTGCCCCCACAGACGTGCAGAGAGCAGACAGGCTGAGACCTTATGCCCAGAAACAAGCAAATCTAGTAACAGGAGGTGAAGCTCTGGGTCTGCCAAGCACTTCTTTATCAGCACTCCAGCCCATGGCTGCTCAGCAGTGAGTCCAACAGAGCCATAGCCAACTCTCAGTCACTTTCATCACAGGAGCAGGGCAGAGAACCCTGCCATCACTTGCCCTCTCTGCACAGTTCCAGAAAAAGTACAGACTCCCAGCATCTTAATTCTAGCTCAGAGATCAAATATGACCTCTCCTACAGCTTAGTACTACTACTTTCATAAAACTGACTTGCTATACTGTATACTAATTATCTGCATCATCTCCTACTACCTGTACTAGAGTGGAAAGAATTGACATTAAGAGCTATTACACTAAAAAAAGATATACAAATGATCTGTAAGTACATGAAAAGATGCCCAATGTCATTAGTTGTCAGAGAAATGCAAATTGAAACTACAGTGAGATCCTACTACATGTTCCTTAGAATGGCTATATTTATAAGACTGAAATTCCAAGTGTTGGCAAGGACCAGGAGCACTGCATACTCCCTGTGTGGCTCTGCAAAGCGGACTCTCATACCTTCCTGGTGGGAATGTAAAATGCTACAGCATCTCTGGAAAAACAGGCAGTTTCTTGGAAAATTTAACATGCGCTTAACATAAAACCCAATGCTCCACTTCTAGATATCTACCCAAGAGAAACAAACATGTGTCTACAAAAGGACCCACACATTAATGATCATTGTAAATCTATTTGTAATACCCCAAACTGGAAACAACTCAAATGTTCATTACCAACAAGGGAATGGGTAAACAGACCATAGAGTAGCTATGTAATTGATGGGGTACTGCTCAGAAAAAACAGAGGGAATGAACTGTTCACAGATGCAACAAAATGGATGAAGCTCACAAAAATATGCCGAGTGCAAGAAGACAGACACAAAAAAGTATATGCGGTATGATTCCATTTATCTGAAACTCTAGAAAAGAGAAATCTAATCTCTTGTGGCAAGAAAGCAGATCAGTGATTGCCTGGGACCAGGAGCGACGGGGAGATTGAGTGGGAAGGAGCACCAGGGACGCTTGGGGGTAATGGAAATGTTTATATCTTGATTGTGGTGGTAGTTTCATGAAGGTTTCATTCATCAAAACTCAGTGAGCTCCACACACTTAAAATAGGCCTATAAATTATATGTCAATAAAGCTGGGGGAAGGCCATTGGATAAGATTACTACAAACAACCTCAGTTTTGGATTTAAACGGACAGCTTTAAGTTCATAACACTTAAATATAATCCAAATTTAAAACAGAACAAATGTCAATTGAATGCTTAGAGAGGAACACACACACACACACACACACACACACACACACACACGGGCATGCACATACACATATACACACAGAGTTACTGTTATAATGCACCCTATTGTGGAGACCTGAGACTACATGAAAAGTGCCCCTGAGTAGTTTTCTTAAAAGGATGGAATGTATATAATAGAAGAAAAGTACGACAAAGAAATATGTTTTTATCAGCAGCATTGCCCCTAAAGCTTGGTCCTGCAAAGCTCTAGAGCATGCAGAAGTCTCCATTTGCTAGACCAGTTGCCCTTGAATGTTACAAAACTGAATAAACTCTCTCCCTTTCCTGCTACCAATCATAGATCTTCCCTTCCCACCTGAGTGTGTCCTCTAATACCAGCCAGGAAGGAATCAGAGAGGATGGTGTTGGTTAACCTTAATTGTCAATTTGACTCTATTAAGCCACTCTGGACAAGTGACTGGATCATGAAGGCGCTATAGTTACTCACTGGTGCACAAATTCACTGATGCTCATAGTTGAATGTGATGTTAGGAGGAGGGTCCAGTTGGAGCAGGCAGGTCACGAGGTGTATGTCTTTGGCTGGAATATACCTTGCTAGTGCTTTTCCTCTGCGGTCTACTTCCCAGTCTCCATGAAGTAGCGGCTTCATTCCACCATGTTTTCCCACCCACATGTTACTACCCTGGAGCCAGTAGACTATGGACTAACCCCTGAAACCATGAGCCATACTAAGGCTCTTTTTTAAGCTGTGAGTGTTGGATACTTTGTCTTAGCAACAGGAAAATGGAAAGGTTCTTCACTTATTCAAGCATATTTCACTTCCTAATGTATTTAACTTCCACTTGCACATGCAACCTGATCCATGTCCACCATGTTCTTACATCTGGGTGGTTTCTTTGGGTCTCTAGTGCACAGACAAATTTCTTGCCTTCTGCACTTGACTTTTTGTATATCATAAAATAATACTATAAATTATGTGTCCTGTATTAAATCTATTCTCTTAGACCACTAACTATAATAGCAACAGTAAAAATATTTGAAATGTGGTATGGGTCAAACAAAACACATGCTGAACCAATAAAGGAAAGGGCTTCTAAGTTGTGATCATAGAGGCTAATGTTCCCTGGAGGGGCAGGGACTGTGAGAGTGTCTAAAAGATGTATTCTCTGCTAAAAGGATTTGGCTTAGTCTCTAATTTCAGGCATAAATCTTCTATTCAGCATCTCGTGTGAGTCATTTTCCAACCCACCCTTAAGATCTTCAATGATGGAGATTTGACCACCCCATTGTAGAACTCTGAGCCAGCTACCCTCTTCATCTGGCTCTCCCCACTCCTGCCACTTGGCCAAGACATTACCTACCTCAGGAAACCTTCCCTGATTTCCCATATCTATCTTGGTTACTCTTCACATATGCTGCCTTACTTCCTGCATCTCAGAACTGGAATTATACAGCTAATAGCAAACACACTGTAGGTATATCGGCCAGCATTTACTACAAGTGATAAAAATCCCAGCTGAGTTGCTTCAGGACATAGTAATGTATTTTCTATCTAAGTGTCTAGGAAGACACAGACTAGGTTTGGCCATGACTGAGTCAGGGGTTCACACAATGTCAACCATACCTAACCTCAGTCTACCTGTCCTTGTGCTTGACCTCAGTAGTAAGATGACAGTCTACCTGTACTTGACCTCCAGTAGCAAGATGATAGCCAAAGGGAATGGAACCAAAATGTGTGTGTACCTCATTAATAACCCTTTTATAGATAAGGAAACAGAGACATGAAGGCATGAAACTCAGGCCCACAGAGCCATGAGTAAAAGAGAAAGAATCAAAGGAAGCTATTGGCCTCCAAGGCCTGTGTGTTAGAGGCCATGGATCTCAGTCCTTTTAGGTGTGATGGAGGAGCTCCAGATGGAACCTCTTCTGGACGTGCAGCTTTTAGCTAAATGATACAACCACCATTCTCCCGCCACCACCTGCAACATCCATAATATGTAATGGTTAGAGCACTGTAATATAAACAGAGAATTACCTCTTAGGCACCAGCCCATGTCATACACCACTCCTACTTTCTATGGAAAAGTTAGGTTCTTTGACCTTCAGTGTGATTCCCCAAACACCTCTCTAGCAAGCTGTTCTCCAAGGACACATTTTGGGATGAGCCATGGGGAAGATACAATTTTTGGAAAGCAGCAGTCTTAGACATGGGGCATTTTAGACAGGTTCCTGGACAGTAGACAATAGACAGTAGACAATTTATAGACAAATTCTCTCAAATCTTTAAGAAGACATTGTTGTCTGTTCCTATCTGTTTCATGAGTTGGTATGCCAAAACCCCAGCTATGAATGACCTATGGTCTTTGCACAACCTGGCCAGTGATTGGGGGTAGGTTTCCAGCCAACTTCTTACTGGCCTCCATCTTGACCACACCGTCCTACAACAATTTGAAATGATGGCATGAGAGATGGCAGAGGATTATTGGACTCCTCTACCCAGGTTGTGCACTCTTCATTGAGCAGGGGGCTCATCACATGGAGTGCCCGGGAAGGACCTAGGAGACTAAAGTTACCACTTCCTTATCTTCACTCACACTACTTTTAGGTGGGAAAAGATTATTTAGCTTTCCAGTCTTTCAGGCATCTCCATTTATGATTCTCAGCAGCATGGATTTCAGGTCTCCTGCAGAAAGTGGCCTGTACAGTAAAGCCCAATACAAGCTGCTTTCAAGCAGGCCAGTCTCAACCTAAGACCATCACTTGATGTAGGGACTTACTGAAGATCACATCTATTTAACAGTGACTCCAATCTGTCAGCCCAGGGTCCATGAGTCTTCACCACTGGCACTGCCACTCACCCAACTTTGTGTATGTGCTCTGTCACTTGCACCCTCTTCCTCCCGGAACTAAGATCTATATCCATTTTGTTCAAAAGTAACCAAATAAACAAAGTTAGCCTATATAAAAAGAAATGTATTGGCTCACACATCCAGGGGTGGGCTCTAGATACAGCTAGATTCTGGAGCTACTGGTCTCTAGGTTTCTCAAATTTGTTCTTTTCCCTGATTTGGTGTCTTCTCAGTTCCCCTGAGGTTGCCACAGTTCCATACCCATATCTTCAGCAACTAATGACCATCAGATTAAAGTCAGAATTTTTCTTCTCTAGTAGTTAAACAAAAACTGTGTCTTCTCTCTTTGATCCAAATTTGTTATATCTACCCTTGGATGAATTATAGATAATCCCCAGTTTACAAAAGTTTGATTTACAGATTTTTCATCTGTATGATGGTGCCAAAGTGATACACATCCAGTAGAAACCATACTTCAAATTTTGAGTTTTGATCTTTTCCCAGGATAGCAATATGTCACAGGATCCATTCTTGTAATGCTAGGTAGGGGCAGTGAGCTTCAGTACCGTCAGTTCCAGGATCATGAGGGAAAGCAACCAATACTCTGCAGAGCTGTGCTGTGCTGTGTTGCTAACCAAGGATGTCCTCTAGATTGTGGGTATTTGATGCATTTTTTTTTTTTTTTTTTTTTTTACTTAGTCTGGAAGCATCCCTACCACCATGGAGCTACACGCTCTGATTAGCCAGGCCTGGTCACGTGGCTTCCGGGAGGTGGAGTCAATGCTGCCAAAAGAAATAGGGTGAGGAAAGGTGATTGACTGAGGAATGGCAGGTTTGTGCAAGATAAATGGACAGGGGACATCCAGAAACAAACCAGTGATTGACCCTCAGCCTGAGCAGGAAAGCATTGTAGAAAGAAGGAAAATGTCTTTTTCTTCCCTACTCAAGGAAATCTGAGTAGGCAAAACCATTGTGTCCTGAGACTTGTTTTGCATTTACAGTAAATTCTCAATGGTCTCCAGGAGGCAAATTCTCTCTGGATCACCCAGGACGGCTGTTGAACTCTAGCTGTCAAACTCCAGGTGTTACAAGATTTCAGGCAAAACTAAGGAGGCTAGAATACAAGACTTTGAATGTCCCTTCATTCAACAAGCTCTGCCCCCATACACCTGCCATCAGCCAGCCAGTGCTTGGGAATGTTGGTTCACTTTAATGATTGTCTGCACAAAGCAGACCTAGGAGATGAAATCCACTTATGGTAGGAGGAAGCAAGGAGTGAGACTAGGGCAGGAGACCTTTGAAATACTCCTAGCGAAGGGCAGATACAGGGGAACGGAGAAAAGGTGATCAACAGGTACAGAGGTGCAATGGCTAGAGGAAATTATTTAATGTTGTATAGCACAATGGGGTACCTATGGTTGGCAATAATTAATTGAATATTTCCAAATAGTTAGTAGAGAGAATTTTGAATGCTCCTATCACAAAGAAACAGTAAATGTCTGAAGTGATGAATATGCCAGTTACTCTGATCATTACACACTGTATACATATATTGAAATGTCACATCACACCTCATAAATATGTACAATTACTATGTGTCCATTAATATATATATATATATATATATATATATATATATATATTTTTTTTTTTGTACCGGGGGTTGAACTCACAACTTCACTCTTGCAAGGCAAGCACTTATGCCACTAAGCTAAATCCCTAGCTAAAATATATTCTTAAAAATCTTCCCAGAGCCAGACATGGGAATGAGAGTACATACATGGGTGTATACTCATCCATGGTCTGGAGTTATCTATCTTAGCTATCTCTGGCCACTGGTATGGATACAGGTAATGGGAACTGATGTTCCTGGCTGGGTGGTCACACAGTGTAACCAGATATAAACTAAAGAGTATGCACTACATTCTCCTTGAGCTTCTTCTGGACTGGCTTAGGGGCCATCTGGGTTCTCCAGTGCAGGTCCTGAGAAAAGGACATATAGCTGGGGTAGTCACTAGGAGACTGCTACCCCAAGAGACCAGTCAGGGAGAGGGGCAGTTAGGACAGGATGGGAGGGAGGAGACAGAAAGGCTGCTTTTAGGAGTCCTAGCCATGGTCTGAACTGTGGAAACTCTGAAGTGTGAATTCCACTGCAGAGCTGTTTGTTTTCCCATCTGAAGGCAAAGGTGCTGAGCTTTTAGACCCCAACCCTGCCGTGATGGGCTCTGTGGAAGGAGGCTTGCAAAAGCCCAGTGTGGAGAAAACCGAAGGGTCTGTTTTGGTCTTTCTCTGCTCCTATACTACAGTCAACACAGAAGACTTCTGACACTTGATGTGTGGGAGTTTGTCCCCACAATCTAAGCAATGGTTTTTGCAGTAGGCATCTGCTGGAAAGTTGTTAATCCAAGTCAGTTCTGAACCTGACCCGGAGGCAGCTCAGAACCCACCAGCAGGAACACAGTCATTGACTTCCTTTCCTTACTTCCTTACATTGACTGAGGAATGGATAAAAAATATGTGACATTTCAGTATATGTATACAGTGTGCAATGATCAGAGTAATTGGCATATTCATCACTTCAGACATTTACTGTTTCTTTGTGATAGGAGCATTCAAAATTCTCTCTACTAACTATTTGGAAATATTCAATTAATTATTGCCAACCATAGGTACCCCATTGTGCTATACAACATTAAATAATTTCCTCTAGCCGGTCATGACCCCCTGAGAATATGCTTGTGATCTATTCACTCTAAATCAGGGTTCCCCAATATGGTAAAAATGGCCACACTTCCAAAACTGTTATACAGGTTTAATGCAATGCTAATCAAAACCCCAATAGCATATCTCATAAAATTAGAGAAAACAATCCTAAATTCATCTGGAATAAGAAGAGACCTAGAATAGCCAAAGCAATCCCAGGCAACAAAGACAAGGAACATCACAATCCCTGACTTGAAATTATACTATAAAGCTACTGTGTTAAAAACAGTGTGTTACTGGAAAAAAAAAAAAGACCTGAAGATTAATGGAACAGGTTAGAAGATGCAGAAACAACTGCAGACACACTAAGCCACTTTATCCTGGACAAAGATGTCAAACACATCCACTGGAAGAAAGCCTCTTTAACAAATGGTACTGGAAAATGGCTCTATACATGCCAGACGGGTATAAAAACTTGACCATAACTTTCATCATGCCCTAAGCTAAAATCAGAATGAATCAAAGATCTTAATATTAAAACAGCAGCATTAAATCTGCTGGAAGACAGAGTAGGTAAAATTCTTGAACACATAAGTGTAGGCAAAGATTTTATGAACAAAACCCTGATTGCACAGGAACTATCACAAAGAATCAACAACTGGGATCTCACCTTATTAAAAAGCTTTTGCACAGCAGGAGAAACCACCAACAGAGTGAAGAGACAACCCACAATGTGGGAGAAAATATTTTCCAGCTGTACTTCAGACAAAGGATTACTATCAAGAACATATTAAAAAACTCAAAAAATAAATCCTCCCAGATTTAAAGGCCCAATCCAAAAATGGGGCATCTGAGATGAATACACACTTCTCAGATGAAGAAATATGAACAGCAAATAAATACATGAAAAAATGTTCAGCATTACCAGTCATTCAAGAGATGCAAATTAAATCAACACTGAGATTTCACATCACCCCAGAAAGAATGGATATTATCAAGAAATCAACCAGTAACAAATGCCAGGGCAGGGAGAGGAAAACTTCTGCACCATTGGTGGAATACAGACTGGTGCAACCACTGTGGAAATCAGTGTGGACATTCCTCAAAAAACTAGGATTGTAGGTCCTATTCAACTGAGCTATTCCCCTTCTTGGTATCTTCCCAAAGAATTAAAAATATCATACCACAGCAATATGTGTACACCCATGTTTATAGCAGCACAATTTGTAATAGCCAGATCTTGGAAACAACCTAAATACCCATTGACTGAGGAATGGATAAAAAAGATGTATTTTTATATAATGGAGTACTACTCGGCCATAAAGAAGGATAAACTAGAGACTTTTATAGCTAAACAGATGCAACTTGAGACCATACTCATAAGTGAAATAAATAACACACTCTGTATGTAAACATCATATTGTCTCACTAGTGTGAGAAGTTGAAAATAACATCATATGTATATGTATATGTGTGTGTGTGTATAAAAAATAGTTAAGATAGATGTACTACTGATTTCTCTGAGTTCACTGAAAAGAAAGATTTGTGCTGGTATTGTTTGGACAATTGTAAGCAGATGTCTTGTGCTCTGGGTGAATGATTTGGGGGTGACAATGCACGATGTATGGACCATTGCTGCCCCCTGATTGACGTGTTTTGAAATTTTTTTTTAGTATTTTTTTCTTCTTTTTTTCCTTGAAATAAAATGGACTTGAAAAAAATCAGCATTCTCACATCCTCTGTCCTGGGTTCTGTTAATTTCTTGGGCAGCTCATAGAACTCAGGGAAGCATCTCTAGTTTATTGTGAAGGACATTAAAAGAGACACAAATAAATTGGTGCATAGGCCAGGATTGGGGGAGGGCACGGAGCTTCCCTGTCCCTCTAGGTTTTCTCCCTTTCAGGATCCTTGGCTGTCTGGAAGCTCCTACAACCCTGTCCTTCTGGGTTTTTTCTGGAGACTTCAATGTGCAGGCTTAGGCTGTGAGGCGGATAGATGAGGTGGGGAACCCGACAAGCCTGACTCTGCAGACTCCGTGGGCCTCTCTGGGCAGCATTTCTCTCTTCTGGGCCTGCTGCAGGGCCCCGTGGAATGAAGAGGGCCTGTGGCTAATATCTGACAAGGGTAGGTCAGAGTATTTCTTTATAGCCAACTCCAAGGCAGAAACATTAGAGTCTGTATGACTGGCCTTGGGCAGAGAAATCCTAGTTTCTATGGCCTGCCTTGCAGAGGGAGTTTGGAGCCATAAACCATGGTGAAAGTCAAAATATACATCCTGATATGACACAGACCCTGCTGCACTGCCTGAGGGACCCCAAGGCAATCCTCTGAGGGCCTCAGGTGCAAGAAGCGGGGACGCAGTGCGCAGAAGCAATAACAGGGATGTGAGGGGACCTAGGCCAGCATCACTGGGACCCACCTGGGGGCAGAAGCCACAGAGATGGTTAATCACCTGCCTCCTGCCCCACAGCAGTAGGCACAGAGGGAACCAGGTGCTCCCTGTGCTCCCCCAGCTCCTCCACCTCACCCCATTGCTGTTATGTGGTCTCCCACTGGTTTGTTTCTCCTGGCTTTCCCAGCCTGGAGACTGTGGGTGAAGCTTGCTAGAATCTGCCCTCCTACTCTCACTTCATTTCTGGGATCCTGCAACAGACACTGCTCAGCCTCCTGAGTTTCCATGGGATATATTGCTCAGCTGGTGCTCTCTGCTCAGCAGATGGGTTATAGCAAGTTCACTTTCTGTATCAGTCCCGTCTCAAGCCATTAAACATATTGACAAGTGGAGCCAGCCCATGTACTAGAAAGGGGTGGAGTGTATTTCCACTGCCACCACCTTGTCCAAAATTGTCAGGAGTCCTACCATTCCTGGGCCCAAAGCCAGTGGCCTTCCCTGCTCATTAGGACCACAGTGTGGCACAGAAGTCATGGTGACTGGTCCTGTGCAGGGACCTTTCCCTGGTTGCAGTTCGGATGGCTGAACTTCAGAAGCCAGAGACAAGAGCAGCCCAGCTCTGAACTCACACAACGGCAAGAGCGGGCTGTTCATGCAGACAGGTCCTCCATGTGTAAAGCTGCGCTTCTTCATGGAGTCCATGGGCTCTCCAAGCCAACCCCTTCTCTGGGCTGATAGCACGAGAATCTCAGCGTTTGCTAATACTATTTCACCAAGTCTCACAGCAGCCCCGTGCAGTTTCTATTTCGATCATATTTTATGGAGAGGGCTCAAAGAATTCCAGGGGCTAGCTCAAGACCACAGGGCTAGAAAGCAGCAGGGTCCGGGTTCCAAACCCAGCAGTGTCTATCTTTACAGTCAGTATCATAACCACCAAGCTGTCTTCTTTACTATTCAGCTGAGGTTTTCCCTCTGAAATCCTGCTCAGTAATCCTCAATGTAAGTGCCCTCTGATGTCTAAATCAATTCACTCTATTTGCAACTTAACCCTACGACCTCTTCTTTCTTCATTTACTCATGGACAGATGTTTGCTCGACCCACTGCCCTGCCTTTTCCAGGCAAACTTTCAATGTCTGTTTTTAGCACACATAGGGGAGAAGTAAAGAGGAGCAGTTGATTATGGGGTGCAGTAGATACAATAGTTTCCCCCCAAGAAAATGGCACAGAACCCAGCCACTCTGTGGAAGTGAGGACCCACAAACCCGAGGGCGATGCTTGCTTTGATTCTGCACCTGAGGTAGCTGGTCTACCTCCCCTGGATCAGACCCTGGCAGGTACATGTATGTGCATACACACATACATACATACATACATACATACATACATACATACATGCATATATGTGAGCAGACCCCTGTCACCTTCCATCCTGCACAGTCATTCCAACTGAGATTTTCCCTGATGCTTGTGCACACAGCCTCCCATCCCTCACCCCCTCTGGGAAGTCACCCTCACTTCTGTATGAAAACCCCACTCTCCAAAGACCTCCCCCAAATGCAGATGACCCAGGTCCAAGAGCAGAATTGCACAGTTCCTACAGAAGCCACCATGGAAGAATAACTGATTTTTCAAAGGAAATTGAAATCTCCTCTTTACTGCTTTCTAAATGAACCTTATAATTTTTTCCCTGTCTGCAACATCCCTGCATTCTGCCTCCTCTGTGTGTGTCTGGGTGTGAAGGAGAAAGTGGGAGACGGCACATGCAGGTCACCTGGCTGAGCACACATCCCTAGCAGAGTGGAGGAAGGGGCCAGTCACCCAACAGGCCCAGCCGTGAGCCTTATGGCAAAGGGCCCCAGTCACACAGCAGCCTCCTGCTCTGGGTCCTACAGGCTGGAGTCCCTGCAACAGAAGCAGCTTGATCAAGCTTGAATTCTCCAGGGATGCTCTTGGAATGGATCTGCTCAGCCTATCAGAAAGAACCAGGCTGTAGGGAGAGGAGAGACCCCCCCAGCAGGGGGCTCCCAGAGTTTTCTTGTGTGGCAGCTCAGTGGTGATTAGAAGGTAGGGAGAACATCATGAGAACCCAGGTGGGAAAGTCACAGGGGAATCTAGAATGTGAATCTCCAGGACAAAGAAGAGAAGTGGCTGGATCAAGGGTAGTGGGGTAGCGGTGGGCACAATGATTACATGTGAAGGGCTGGACCTGTGCCTAAGCCCGCGGCCTCTCCAAGCCACTCACCTCAGGAGCTAGAAAGCAGGAAACCATTCTCCTCTCAGGAGGAGCAGAGAGAAGCTAGTCTGGGCAAATGTGAGCCAGAGCTATCCCTGTGCTGTGAGGAGCCAACTTGTCCAGCTGCCCTTGGGGAAGTGATCTTGGACATTTGGACTGTGAAACTGTCTTTTCCTGCTAACCCAGAATAGGCAGCTAGGACCCAAAGAGCATCCAGAAGCCCATATCCTTGATTGAGTAGGTGCAGCCCACGTATCATGGTTTGCTAAGGAGGCTGACCAGGCGACTCAAAGGCCCCGACTCCTGGCTCCTGTGTGGCACGGGCCAGGGGTGGCTGTGAATCCTGCACCTTCTCTCCTGTTGGAGAATGTGTATGGGGGGCTTCATTCACTGGATGTCATGTTGATGGTGGGGGCCACAGCTCTGAGAGACTCATCTAGAGATGGGGGAGCTTCAAGAAGGGGATTGAGGGGCCTCACCATGGCCACTGGCTTGGGAGTAGACTGGCTGAGCCCCTTTATGCACCCTAGAATGGGGGCCAGGAGATTGGAAGTGGCAAGGTAGAGCAAAGCGTGGGTGGCTTGCCACATCATCAATGTGACAAGGACGGATGAGTCTTCCATGAGTCAAGGGGCACTCCAGGAAGACACTGGTCGCCTATCGCAAGGACAGTCTCTGAGACAAAGGAGCCCTCCCACTAGTGGGCGAGGTGGACCTGGGCTCCAACTACTCTGCAGAGCCCCGAGATAGAGTCTCCATTAGCCAGAGAAACAGCGCCACCCAAAGCCAAGGTCGGGCAAAGCAGAGGGAATTAGCACTCCCGCTTCTCACCTGCCAGGCTCGGAGGTGTTCCAGGAGGGAGACAGAACAGCTCCCTGAGGGAAGATGTCGCCAGACTCCTTCTGCCGGGAGGACTGGAAAAAGGAGGGTCCTTCCCTCGCTACTCCAGGCCCAGGGCACAGGCTGCTGACCAGAGAGGAACAGTGAATTTCAATCCTACTTGAGAATGAGTGTGAAACAATTTACCTGGTAACCAAAAGGAAACTATAGAATCTGCCCAAGATGTTGTCAAGGAACAGAAAAGCAGACACTTTCAGCAGCATGCAGTTGAAAGCAGTGATGTGAGAAAGAATTTAAAATAAATATTTCATATCCATGCCCATTTGAATCTAGCCTGAATAATAGACGAATTACACAAGGGACAGTGACTCCCTTAGACAAGCTCAGGTATGAGTGGGGAGGCGGCTTTAGAAAGATACGGAGTAACAAAGAAGAGACACAAAATCTCAGGAAAGTCTAACCATGAGGCCAACCTCCTAGAAGGTGGAAAGGGGAGCCACAGAGGTATAAGGTGCGTTCCATGGATCTAAAGAGCAGGGCAGGTGTGCAGGGAGAAACACTGGGCTGTGGAGAAACGAGACCGTCCACTCCTCAAGCCAACCTGAGACGCAATAGAGCTTCCTTTTGGGGATTCTGCTTCTATCTCTGCCACTCCAACTGTGTGAGCTTGGGGGACCAATTAAACCCTCTGTGCCTCAGTTTTCTCATCTATAAAATGGGAGAATGGTAGCCACTCAGGAGGTAGGATTAAATGAGTTGACATATGTGAGGATTAAATGAGTTGACATATTTACAGGTCTTAAAGAGGCACCTGCCTTGGTCTTGTTCCTTGCCACACACAGGTGGCCCCCCTGCCTGTCTCAGCTGCTCCCCAAGTATGTACCTGCATCTCTGTTTGCCACCTGCTCACACGCTTCCCCTTTACTTCCTAGCACCTCTTTCTAGACCATAATGGTTTCTGGCACATGATGGCCCAGATTCCACATCAGGACCTGTGGTCTTTGGCTTCTGTTTCTAGGATCCCTAATGGATGTTTCTGGATTTCCCAGTTCAAATTCTCAAGATCAAAAAGATGCACAGCCCAGGCCCTCAGTGTGAGCAGAGCCATTGAAGCCAGCCCCTCACAGACTACCGAATAGCTGTGGCCAGAGAAAGTGGAGCCACGTGATATAAAACACAGGCACCCGGGTCGTCCCAATCCTCTGACACTATGTGCCTGGGTGGGGGTGGCAGTGTCCCTTGGAAGGGGCCGTAAACAAGGCAGGCCTGCAGCCGGCACGTCTTACACACAGGGAGATCATTCACTCTGTCTCAAGGCCGCCGTGAAGTTCACAAAGTAAAGATGGGAGGGTGATAGGAAACTCTCAACAGTAATTCGCCAGTGCCACCTGTGTGCTCATAACAGCACTGTTGTTACTGTGAGCGGTAGGTCCTTGCTTCTCTGTGCTATGGTGACTTGCACTCCCCAGTCCTCAACCCTAGGTTGGACTCAGGTCCTTGCTCCATTCAGCACTTTGGTGCTCCATGCCAGGTGTCCTCTCCTGAAACATTCCAGCCCTGCTTCCAGAACAATCCAGGGCTGCCCTGGCATCACTGTCCTCACATAGGCAGGTTTTCCAGCCCCCCAAACCCCTGTATCCCCTCAATCCTTCAGCCCCCTGGGCTTCACTTTTGTGTCTCAATTCTGTTTGCTTATTTGCCTACCAGGCACTCCTTTTAGACCAAGTTCCTGGAAGGCAAGACTCTTGGCTCATTCTTCATAGACTCTTGGCTGTTCTGGCCCCTGGTGGCTCCAAAAAGAACTGTGTGAAATAAATGATTGATTAAAGATGACCTGAAGCTGGCTGTGACAGCGTGGCTGAGGACGGGAAGCTAGAGAGGAAAAAGATTTGTGTGAGTACAATTAGAGAAGGGAAATCATTCAAGGGGTACAAACTAGAGGGCAAGGGGAGAGAAGCAGAGATGAGGGGATTAGAGGTGAGACGTGGGGTCCATTGATCTATAGAGAGGTACAGAGTGTACAGGAAGGACAAAGCCCTGTCTTCCCTGCCTCCTGGTCTCCACCCCCTTCTCCACCCTTTCCCCCTACTTCCCTCTGCTACCTCCACAGCCCCAAGTCCTGTGGGAGGGAGGGTGCTGTCCTGACCTCTGCTGTTATGGTTTGTTTAAATGTCCCCCTACACCCTCATGCAGTCATGGAGGTGACTGAACTAGCATTTGTGATTGGTTCATTGATTGGCCATGTGAGTGCTGCACTTGCCCAGGTACAAGTAACCAGCATAATAAAGGAGGGAAGGATATGTGCTTGACCTCTTTTTGCCCTTTTTGCTCTTGCCACTTACGGCCACCATAAATGGTTGCCCCTCAGCCACGCTATCTTGGAACCAACTGAGTATGGACTGAAACCTCCAAAAAACTGTAAGCTAAATAAACCTTTCCTTCCCTAATTTTGGGCATCAGGTATTTTGTCTCAACAACAAGAAAAAAATAACCAAGACACCTGCCCAGGAGTCACTGAAAGTCCAGCCAGGACCAAGCTGGTCCATGGCCGCACCAATGCTGGTGGCCACACAAATGCTGGGAGCTTTTCCCAGGGAGTCTGAGGTCTGGTGATAGCAAGGCTGAGACAGATTGTCTTTAAGACCCAGTGTGGTCACTGCTTATCTTGTCTTTCCAATTTCTGGGGGAGTCAGAAGTCCAACTCACACCTCTGGAGACCTCCAGTTCCATTCTGGAATCTTCTCTGATGCTTCTCCACCCTTGTCAATAATGAAGAACATCCAAGGCCCCTTTCCTCCCCTGCTGGCCCAGAAACAAGGGACACCTAGAAATCTCCAAGGGAGTTTCGCCAACCCACTCCCTCCATTTCCTTCCTAAACAGAAGATGGAGTTTCACCGTATTTCTCAGACTATCCTCTTCTCACCCAGCTACTCAGCTAAAGATGCGCTGGAGTGAGAAAGAAAGCTGCACATTAATTAAGCTCGAACTCAGTGGTCCTCACTTGGCAGCATTATCTTATTTAACCCATGAGTAGGAGGTCCTGAATCTCCTTAGGGAACTCTTTGGAACTTTGGAGGTAGTTTCACAAACCAACCTTGGGATTTCAGAGATTCAAAAACAGCTTCTACCTCCCCTGGTGTTGCCTCCTCTCTCCCCATCCCTGCTATGTTCCTGGATACTGATCCTCAGCTCTCCATCCTGGCTATTCAGCAGGATCACCCAGGCAGAAGTTTTAGTCATGCAATGTCCAGGCCTGCCCACTTCCTCAAAGTAGGTAAATCTGCATTGGTCAGGCAACCCCAAGTGATTCTGATACATCCCAAGGGCTGAGAAAATGTAGGTCCAAGAAAGTCTTTTTCCCACCCTCTCTTTGAACTGTGGCCCCAAGGATTGAGAGAGGTATCCTACCAGTCACTGGGGCACCAGGAAATTCCCTGAAGCCAGCTCCTCTGGCTACCTAAGCTCTTCCACCATATCCCTCCGCTCTACCATCTGAGCTATCGCAGGGCACACTCTTCCACCATATTCCACAGTGGCCCCTTCTCTTCTGCACACTTGCTTGCTGCATGGAAGAGGTCAAATGGCCCAGTCCCAGGCCTCTGTTCTCCAGAGCCAGCTCCCTCCTCCTCTGCATCTGCAAGGCTCCCCACCTTACCTCAGCCCCGGGCTGCTGCAGAACAGAACAGAATGCTGGTTCCCATTTCCAGAGCGGATCTTTGTCACACTGCAATGTAATTGCTTGTTTACCTGCTGGGCTCATGAGGAGAAAGGAGCTCTATCTTACACTTGGGGTCCCCAGAGCCCAGCACTGGGCCTGGTTGAGCCTGAGGAACTCAGTAAATGTTTGTTGATGTATTCTACAGAGGGACCGAGTTAATGACTTCATTCCTTATTCTTTTTAAGGTATTTGCTGATTTTAAAGGCAATGTTTAGCCCAAAGCCATCACATATTAATGGTGGAATTTTAGGAATTTTAGACTAGCAGTCCTGACACTTATGGATCACCTGTAGTTATATCCTGGGAGCTCCTTTTAGTCCTGTCCTCCTGATCACTCAGATGACCCTGAGACCCTTTCTCAGCCCCGAGAGGAATCTCCAGGCCTTCTCTACTCTCTCCACCTCTCTCGTGCTCCCAAGCGGCTCTTGCTAATGGAGGAGGCGACTCACCTCGCTCAGCTTCTCATTCCTCCTCCTGTCAGCTGTGCACAAAGCCGCAGGCCCCATTCACTTGGGACCCCACCGCTCATGGATTTCTAGATTATGGACAAAGTAAAGGAATCTGACAGCCTCATTTACCAGCCTCTTCCCATACTTTGCTGGCTGGGGCTGCTCCGGCTGGGCCGTGGGGAAGTAATGTTCTTCCTGGCTTTCTGCTGAGGTGCCTATGGTGCCCGTCACCGGCTCCTTCCTTCTGTGAACAATAGCCCCGGCTTCCTGTCACAGAGGGCTGGCTGTGGCAGAAGCCTTTTCAGTGGCCTGTGACCTGACTAAGCCTCCTCCTCACCACAGCTGGACTCATAAAGGTCAGGGGCAGATGTCTGCAGTGACCCAGGCTGGGCTGAGTAAATGTTCTCCAAGTGATAGATTCATGTAAGTCACCCACACCATTGTGCAGGGTCCATTTCCCTTTGTGCCTCCTTCTTGGCATCCCCAAGAGGGGCTCACCAGTTCCCTCCCCTCTGCTACTCAGGGAACTCAGAGACTTTCTGCTCTGCCTGATGCCCAGCTGAGAGAGTACCTGAGACCCTGAGACCTGAACATGTTATGCTCCTAGATCCTCAGGACCAGGTTTCTGAAGAATCCAGCTGCTGAGAGCCACTATGACTAGTATGTGTGGCTTCCAACCCTCCCTGGACCCTGAGGGAGTTCATCCTCTCTCAGACCCCTGAGGCACATGAGGCCCAGAGCAGTTGAGATGCTTGTCCAGAAAGAGACAAGAGACAAGATCTGGGAATCAAGTCAGAATTTGCCTGAGCTGAGCATTTGCCCCTCATGACCTTTATGTGACAGAAATCTGTGCACAGACCAGCTGTGGGGGGGAACCAGGAAGCAATCCCACCTAGCTCCTTCCTCCTCCCGCTGCTCTAGGATGCAGTGCCCCTGGAGCAAGTCTATGGGGAGGGGCAAGGATCACTAAAGCTTTTCCGGATCAAGATGGAGCATGAAGAAAGACTCAAGCGAGCGCAAAGTGTCTAGATGAGCAAAACTGGAGACACTTTTCATAAAATCTGGCAAATATATTGGGTTTCAAGGTAAAACAGTTCTGATCAGAAATGTGACTGTTTTTCCCCCTCTTAACTTTTGATGACAAAAAATATTTAATATGCCAGGTGTGGTGGCGCATACTTACAATCCCAGTACGCGATTGGCTAAGGCAAGAGGAATGCTGCGAGTTCAAGGCCAGTCTGTACTACCCAGCAAGACCTTGTCTCTAAATTTTAAAAATATTTTTTATGCATACAGAAAATTTGGTCAACTTTGCTTTCTCTATTTGTTTTTCTAGACCATGCAGTCACCAAAAAGTACAACTCTAAATAATACTTCAGCCTGTTCCTCTTAAAAAGAAGGATATTCTCTGACAGACCCTAAATGTCATTATCACACCTAAGAAAAAGTAATAATTTCTTAATGTGCCTAGTATCTAATCTATCTTCAAATTTCTATAATTCTACCAGGAGTGTGTTCTATTGCTGGTTTTTAATACCAGACTCTGATCAGAAGCCTGAATTTACCCTGGTTGTGGTGTCTGTTTAGTTTCTGCTGTCTAAAATGGTTTTTCTACCTTTTTTTTTTTTGTCATGATACTAGCTTTTCCTAAGATCTCAAGCTGGTGATCTTGTAAAATGTCCTCCTTTCTAGGCCTGTCTTCTTATGTTCGTATGGCGCTATTTAACTTGTCACCCTGCTCCCTGTATCTCCTGTAAACTGTGTGTTAGGGCTTAGCTTGACTGGATTCCATTTAAAGCTCCCTCACACGAGTATGTTTGTAGTAAGCAGCCTCTAAGGCGGCCCCAGTGACGACGCCCCTCGGGTGTCTCACTCCCGTGTGCACCTCCCCTGCGGTGGGCGAGACTGTGACTGTCTTCTAGCAAAGAGAACGTGGCAGAGGTAATGAGGTGTCCATTCTGGAATTAGATTGTTGTTTCAAACTGTGGCTTCTGTTTTTAGCTTCTCTCTCACTCCTCCTTTGCCCTGAAGAAAGTCAATTCCCTTGTGCAGAGGCCCTGCTAGCAAGGGGCAAAGGCGTACCAGCCACCATGTGAGTGAGCCTGGAAGCGTATCTCCCTGCCCAGCCCCACCGCGGTTCAGTCTTTGGGAGAGGCCTCCTTGCCAATCACTTGCCCGCAGCTTCACGGCATCCAGCTAAGCTCTACCTGGATTCTTGGAACTATGAGGTGATAAACACTTGTTGCTTGAGGTTGCTAAGTTATAGGGTATTTGTTATGCATAGCTATGGACTGAATTGTGTCTTTCCCTGAACTTTCAGAATTCTATACTGAAGCCCTGACTTCCCAAACAACTTTTTTGCAGGTCAGGTCATTAGAAAGTAACCAAGGCTAAAAATGAGACCATGATAGTAAAGCCTGATCTAGAAGGACACAGCCTTATAGACAGAGGAAGAACACGCCTTGCCTACCCCATGTGCAGACACGGAGAAGGCGGTTGTCTGCAACCAGGAAGAGAACCACCAGAGACGGCCTGACAGGCATCAGGATCGCCATCTTCCCATACCACGAGCCAGGAGAATCTTTTCTATTCTCTAAACAAGCCAGTCTAGTGTAGCTTGTTATGATGATGCTGTGAACTTCATGTCCTGTCAGTCTGAGGTACTTGCTCAGGCCATGCTAGTAATACAACTTCCGATGTGATGGTATGATCGTCCTATTACATCAGAAGGGACCACAGTGTCAGGCATCCCACTAATTTTCATCTCTTGCCAATGTGGCCTTTGAAAAGAATCATTTTCCCTTTGACAACCGGCAAGTTATCTGGAGAAATTCCTTGACTTGCCAGAATATCCCGTTCTGACAAATTTTCACCTGTTGCTGTGTGACTGAGTGAATTATTTCCTTCACAATCGCAAAAATAATTATCATTGTTTCTGTATTTATTGGTTAGTATTTTTCACAAAGAGGAATTTTACCTATCGACAGGAATTAATTATAGTTTCTCCTAAAACAGGATGAGCAAAAGCTTTTTAATTGTTTCTTTTTAGTTACTATTTTCTAATAAGGAATTGGTTTGATAGTCACCTCCAATGGCAATAAATGAGTGTCTCTCTCTTTCTCTCTCAGATTACCTAGTTATTATCCATCCATCCATCCATCCATCCGTCCGTCCGTCCGTCCGTCCGTCTGTCTGTCTGTCTGTCTATTATTGTGGTATCCCGGACGTTTATTTGTTCCATATTTTATAATCAATTGAAGCCATTATTCTTTGTAATGCTCACATTGTCCCAGATTTTGCCATTGAGAATCCCTCCAAGTTAGAGGAGCCCCCCTTTAAATTCCAGGCCCCTAAGGCAAGGTTTGCAAAGAGGGCTCTCTGTAGCCCTCCCTAGGGCTGTCCCTCCGCCATTCTTAGAAATTCCTCCTAGAATCTTTGGCAGACAGGAAGGGGAATGAGAGGAAGGAGAGAGGAAGGGGAAGTGAGAAAAGATGTGTCGTGCCAACTGCCCATGATGGATGTAATCATTATGAACTGCAAATATCTACTAATATAAATAAATGAGTAAATAAATCAATAGAAATTCCCACTATAAATTATGGATGATGGGGGGAAGGGGAAGAACCATGAGACAAAAGAATAATGATTCCTATTCCAGGAATGAGACATATGTACCAGAAAAGGAAACAGAGCAACCAGGCCCCTCGAGAGCTGGTCCTGGTGGCCTTCCCAATCTGCTGTGACCCAGCCTCTCTGTGCCTCCCATGCAGGTTTGCTGCAGATACTACATACAGCATCTACCGTGGCTTCCGAGGAGCTGAGTTACAATTCCACATCCCCAGCCCTCTCTTCTACCTGACTCTCCTACCCCTGACTTGTACTTCCTAAAGACAGCGAATGCATTAAAATGCTGGTCAATGGGCCGGGGATTTAGCACAGTGGCATAAGCACCTGCCTGGCAAGTGCAGGGTTGTGAGTTCGATCCCCGGTACCCCCCCAAAAAAGAGCTTGTCTCAAAAAAATGCTGGTCAATGGACACAACACAGCCGCTTATTCCTAGGTCTTCTGATATTGATGCTTTGGTACCTGGATCCAAGGGTAATGACACAACTTTGGCCCAGTTTGGGAGGCACTGGTGGCTCCTTACTCTGACCACTCCCAACCTTTCCTTCTGTGTAGTCCCTCACCAACACCAGCTCTCCAAAATCCTGACCCTCTACCCTTTAGTGTCCCCCGTTAAGACCAGGTGTCGAGGCTCTCTAAAAGCCAACGAACTGTAAGCTAGGGGCAGTAGCTCATGTCTTTGCAATAAAGCTGGTGAAGCTATAAACAGTGAGCTACTTTCTCAGGGTCCCACCACCCAGGCCCTCAGTAGAAAGAGAATGGATAATGCATAAAGCCTAAGAGAATTCCAGAAGGGAAACAGACTGAGCATTCTTTCAGCACCAGCTCCATCAGTAAAGCAGCCTAGCCAAATGCAGAAGCTGCGTGTGTTCTGCCTCTTGAAGCCCGGGCCTGTTGTGCCTGCTCTGTGCACACTGTGGTCAGAGTAAGGAGCTACCAGTGCCTCACAGCAGCTGTTCGGCCACAGGCAGAAGTCACTTCAGGGAAAGCAGTGGATGCCAGACCACAGGTCTACTCAGGTACCAGAGAGCAAGTTCCCTGCACACACTCTCCATTCAAGCACACACACATCCCTCCACCCTCTCACAGAGGACCTTCTCAGGCCAGCTTCTCCCTCTCAGCACTGCTCACACAGCCCCCTGGCCCCCGAGGATGAAGGTTGAGTTTGCAGCCTGGACTATACTTGCTGGGGTACACAGTTGCATGGGGAGTAACTGATGCCCAACTATGGCAGCCTTCTCTGTCTGCCAGCACTATAAAAGTTTTGATGCTTCCTATCCATACAACAGTCATCACCTAGGTTATAGACTGAGTTATAGCCCCTGCTCCCAACTCATGGGTGGAAGCCCTAATCGCTGATGCAACTGTATCCGTAGACAGGGCCTTTAATGAGTGTTAAGTGAGGCCACAAAGTGGTTCTCTGGGCCCATAATACTGGTATTCTTACGAGAAGAGGAGACGACACCAGAAATGAGCACACAGAAGGAAAAGGCTACAGCAGGAATGCAGCTTTCTGTGAGCCAAGGAGAGAGGCCAGAGGAGAATCTAAGCTTGCTGAAACCTTGATTTTGGACTTCCAGCCTTCAGAATTGTGAGAAAATAAATTTCTGTTGTTTCGGCTACCTACTATGCTGTATTATTTTAGATCACCCCTAGCAGAATAATGCTTCTATATTTATTCAGGTTTCAACAGAGGCCGGGGATATGAAAGTAAGTAAGGCATGGCTACTGTCTGAAAGGGCTTTAAAAGTAATAAGAGCAAATAGGTCAATGAAATAGAATTGAGGATCCAGAAATAAGCTCTCACTTTTAAGATTGATCAATTTTCAACAAAAGTGCTAAGACAATTCAGCAGGGAAAGAATAGTCTTTTTGATAGTTGTTACTGGGACAACTGGACAGCCATGTGCAAAATAACAAAATCAAATCACTACCTCATGCCATATACAAAAATTAACTCAAACTGGGTTAAATTTCAAAGCAGAAACATAAAATTCATAAAAGAAAACATTGGCACAAGCAACAATAGACACAACAGTTAACACCAACTAAAAACTTTTCAACTTCAAAGGATACCATCACAAAATACCAAGAGAATCCATAGAACAGAAGAAAACCTTGCTTGTGCAGGTTCACAATTGTTCAGCCTATAGCTGGTAAGGGATTTATATCTAGAGTACATAAAGAGCTATTAAAAGTCCATAATAAGAAGGCAATCTCATTTTAAAATAAGCAAAATCTCTGCATAGACTGTTCTCCATAGAAGTGAACAAATATATAACAAGCTCAGAAAAAATAATATGCTCAGCATCATTAGTCATCAAGGAAACACAGATGGAAACCACAGAGATACAACTTTACACAAAGGGATAGATAATAAAAAACATCAGCAAAGTTGTGGAGAAATTGTAACCCTTACATTGCTTCTGGAAGTGTAAACTGACACAGCCTTTTGAGAAGTTCAGCATGTCATCAAGTAGACATGGTCACTACAGGATGCTACTTCCACACCATGAGTGTTCATGCAAGTGACGTAAAAGCAGATATGTTTCAAAAAACTTGGATAGGAGCATGATTCATACTAGCCGAATGTGTAAACAACTCTAATATTGTATCCATTCATCAGCTGATGTATGGATAAATAAAATGTGGTATATCCTTACAAAGGAATATTATTCAGCTATAAAAAAACAAAATAATGATACATGCTGGGACATGGATAGTTCTTGAAGATGTTATGCTACATGAAATATCACATACTGTACAATACCATTTAAATAAAATATCTAGGATAAGCGAATACAATAGATGATACTTTTATCATTGCTGGGACAAAATACTCAATACCCAAAGTTAAAGGAAAAAAAGATATATTTATCTCACAGCTTATAGAGGTTTCAGTCCATTATTGGCTGGCTCCAAGGCAGGGTAGCAGGGACATCACAGAGGAGAAACAGGTTATGGCTGGCAGAAGGTAGCCAAGCAAGCAAGGGCCCTTAGTAATTTCTCTCTGCCTCTTTTATATTCTACCTAGGCTATTGAGCTTAAAGTGGGTGCCAAACCAATCAGTAGATTAAATTAGTAATCATACACCCTTAACCCCAGTATCCTTAATACTAGCACTGCACCATGAACCAATCCCAGCATCACATATGCTAGATCCAGCCACTTCTAAGAAGCCCCACGGATGACCACATGAGGTTTTAGGGGGACATCTAGACACAAGCCGTAACAAGAAAGACAGAAAGTAGACTCATGGTTACACTTGAAGGGCAGGTGGCAGAGGGGAGAGGCACAGGGTTTCTTCCAGGAGTAATTAAAATGCCCCCCAAATTCATAGCAGTGATGGCTGCTTAACTCTGTGACTGTTCTAAAATCCACTGAATTGTGTACTTTAAATATCTAAAGTGTTTGGCATGCAAAGTATTTCTCAATTAAGCTGTTAAAAATATCATGAGGAGATTTTTGCCTCTGAAGATAGAGGCAAAAGATGTGCTTTTTCTTATTCTTTTATTAGGAACAACCAAAAACTCTGTAAGAAGAAATGTGAGAAAGCTCTGAAAACAAGTGACAACAGCACTTCCACGGACCTCAGTCCTGAAGATAACACAGTGATGAGTTCTTTGGGGTTTTTTTCTTGCCTTGTGTATCCTATACTTGAAAGCTGAAGAAATAGCAACCTGAGAACACTAACAGATACAGAAAAAACATCCTTAAATAAGCTTGCTCTCTGCAGTAAGATAGACAACGTTTAGACTGTAACATCCCTGCTGCAGTTCAGCATCACAGAAGAAAAACATGGTCCATTTTGCCAGGAAATGCTGAGTGAAAACTGTAGACTTCTACCCTGGTAAAGCTGTAGCAAAGTGTCCCACTCTGCTGAGGCTGCATCAAGGAGCTGAGACTTGCATCCTCTCAATAAGCAACAAGTAAGTCCACTGTCACCATCAGGGGGTCTCGTGGGAAATGACATAGTGCCTATGACTTCTGGTGACACTCAACACGAATGAGGTGCTGCTTCTTTCCATTCTGGGATGATGCCAGAGGAGGTCAGTGGAGAGTCAGGACAAGGCCACCCTACTGTGCTGGAGACTATTTGGGGATCTGGAACTCCCATCAGTGCCCAGCAAAACTGATAACCTCCTACTCCAAATCAGGTGTCAGGTGTCCATGCAAAGGCTTCTGCCTTCTGGACAGAGGTTAGAACTCCATTTGAGAGTAACAACAGAGAAATTGGAGATCGCATAGTATGAAAATGTGCAGGTTTTGGAATCACTTATAGAAAGAACCCGGACAATCTCAAACTGAAAGAAAAAAGATTAACATCAGCACCCAAGTTGATAAAAATGTTAGGTTGATCTGACAAAGTATTTAAAGTAGCCATGATTTTTTAAACATGATCCAATGAACGTGAATATACTTTAAAATGGGGGGAGAGAGAAGAGAAAGAAAACTTCAGCAAAGAAAGATCAGATCTAAAGAATAATGACATGGAAATGATTTGCTGTTGTTTGCCTGCTTTTTGAGACAGGATCTCTCAATGTGTAGCTGAGGTTAGTCTTAAACCCACTGTTTGGCTTCAAACTTTTGTTCTTTCTGCCTCAGCCTCTCCTAGATCTGGGATTACCACTATGCTGAGCCCAAATGGAAATGTTTGAGTAGAAAAAATATTTGAATTTCTTAAAAAATCTCAGTGGATGGGCTCAATAGAGGAATGGAGGAGACAAAGGAAAACCTGGTGAACTGGAAGATAGAAAATAGAAATTTCTCGTCATGAATAACGAAGAAAATAGATTTTTAAAAAATGAGTAGGGTTTCAGGGACCTGTGGAATTGTAACATTAGAGCTAATGTTTATGTCACCAGAATTACAGGAGAAGAGAAAGAAAGAGTTGAAGTGTTCAAGGAAACAAAGATTGAACACTTCTGAAAGTTAGCAAGAGCTGTAAAATTATGTATTCAAGAAGTCATGAACCCCAAAAAAGATGAACTCAAAGAAATCCCTTATAGACACATCATAATTAAAATTCTGGAAATGAAAGACAAAGAAAAATATTAAAAATTCAATCAGAAAACAGAAGACAATTTAAAAATAGGATGAAACTATTTGAATTATAGTAGATTTATTATCAGGCAGCACAGAGGCCAGAAGGAAATAGAACAATACTTTTCAGTAATGAAAGAAAAGAGCTACAACCCAGAATCCTATAGCCAGCAAAAGTATCCTTCAAGATAATTTCCTCTGTCCTTCAGGGGAAATCACAACCTTCTGTAATGAGGGAGAACTAAGATTGTTTGTCATGAGCAAACCTACTCTAAAAGATGGCTAGAAGGAATTTGTCTTAGTTACTTTTCTTGTTGCTGAGACAAAATACACGGACACTCCAAGTTAAGGAAGAAAAGGTGTATTGTAGATCAAAGGTATGTAGAGGTTTCTGTCCATAATCAGCTGGCTCCAATGGAGGGTGGCATGGCAGAGGGGCATCACAGAAGGAAAACAGTTCATGGCAGATTGAAGGCAGCAAAACAGCAAGCAACAAGCGAGGACTGCAGCCCTATTTCTCTCCTTTACATTCTGTCCAGTGAGGGCCTTCTCATTATCCTCTCTTAGAGCTATGCCAAACCAATCAGTGGACAAATTTAGTAATCAAACAGTTACTCCCAACATCACACACCCTAGGTCAGCCACCTCTAAGAAGCCCTAGCTATGCCTGAATGAGGCTTGGGGGGGCATCTAGACAAAACTTATAACAAAGTTCTATAAACAAGGGACAGGAAAAAATGGATAGAAGTAAACTTGAGCATTGGGAAGAAAAAAAGAATATGGTGACTAAAAAATGTGGGTTGGCATGATAAGTTTTCCTTTCTCTCTTGAGTTGTCTAAATTATATTTTATGATTAAAACAAAAATTATAACATTATCTGATAGGGTTCTAAAAAGATGAATAGAAAATATTTGAGATATTTTTAGGCGGGGAAGGTAAGTGATGTAAGTCTATATTATAGATCATGCCACATAGCAATAGCAGAAAATACATATTTTTTCAAGTGCCTATAGATAACTATCAAGACAGTACATATATTAGACCATAGGAAAAAACTAACAGAATATAATTTTAAAACATTGAAATTAGATAGGATGTGTTTCCAATTACAATGGTATAAAATAGAAATTAAAAGTAAAAAACAGTGAGAAAATCTCCAAACATTTGGCAACTCAACAACATAATCTAAATAATCCATGGGTCAAAGAGGAAGTCTCAAAGCAAATGTTTAAATATTCACTGACTAAATGACAGTGAAAATACAACAATCGGCATAAGCACGTGCTTGGCAAGTGCAAGGTCGTGAGTTTGATCCCTGGTTCCACAAAAAACAAAAAGAAAAGAAAAGAAAATAATCACCTCTTAATTATGGGCATACATTTGGAGAAAAGTGTTGCTACACTATTTTATCATTGTGTGAACAGCACAGAGTATACTAAGACAGCTGTGACATAACCAAGCACATAACCTTTAGGACCACTGTCATATCAGCAGTCTGATATGGACCAAAATGGTATGACATAGCTCATAACAGTGCAGCACATAAAATTTGCTAAAACAAAACTGACAGGAAAATGCATTGCATTAAAAGTGTATGTTAAAAAAAAATGAGGAAAAGTTTCAATTCAATAATCTAAGTTCCCACTTCAAGAATCTGGAAAAACAAGAGCAAAATAGACACAAAAGCCAGCAGAATTAATAACACCAAAAGGGAGAAAAATAATAGAGAGAATCAATGAAACAAAGAGCTAGCACCTTGAAAAGATCAATAAAATTGACAAACCTCTAAGAAGGCAGACAAAGAAAAGAAGAGTGAAGTCACAAATTTGTAGTAAAAAGAACAAAAAGGAGGTATCAGTAGAGACACTGTAGACATCATCAAAAAAATACTATGAAAATACTGCAAACAACTCTATACACTGAAAGTTGACAGCTCAGACAGAATGGATCAATTTCTTGGAAGACACAAGCTACCACTACTTACCCAAAGTGAAACAGAATTTCATTTGAATACTCTCTGCAGCTAGTAAAGACATTGAATTCATAATTTTAAAGCTCTCCCTATAAAAGAAATATCTAGCCCCAGATGGTTTCAGCAGCTAATGCTATTAAATGTTTAAATAAGAGTTAACACAAGTTCTATACAATCTCTTCCAGAAAATAGATAAGGAAGGAATCTCAATTGATTTTTGAGGGTAGCATTATCCTGATACCCAAACCAGACAAAGACAGGACAAAAAGAAAACTGGAGACCAATATCCCTCATGAATATAGATGTAAAAATCCTTAACAAAATACTGGCAAATAGGATTCAGCTATATGCAAAAGAAATTATACATTGTACCACAATGAAACACATTCTAGGGATGTAAAGCTGCTTTGATGTTTGAAAAATCAATCAATGTAATTTACCATATTAACAGGCCAAGGAAGAAGAATCACATGATCTTACCAACTGACAAATGTATTTGATGAAATTCAATATCTATTAAACATTAAAAGGAAGAACTATCCAAAAAAGAAATAAAGAACTCCCTCGATTGGATAAAAAGCATCGGCTAAAAAACAAACTACCAAAATTATGCTTATAGAAGTAGGTATAATTTACTGGGTGTCAATTTTAAAGTACAGATGTAAAACTTTTATACACACATGTTGAAAAATAACATGAGCAAAGACAATGAGGGAAGTTTTAATGAAGAAGACATAGAGAGGACAAACAAACACGTGATGAGATTATTGCTACCATTAGCCACCAGGGCAGGACACACAATAGGTTGACCACAATAACATACTCTTGCATGCTAAAATGAAAAATAGTGACAACACCAAATGCTTACAAGGCTATTGTCTAGGAGGGAGGCAATAAGAGAAATATGGTCTTTTCTAGCAATAAGAGGACTGGAAGATGTGGTCTTCTTGTGCCTCCTTCCTGTAGCAAGACCCCTTCATGTTGGTCGCCCTGTGAAATGCCAGTGTCTACTCTAAAAATGTCTCCTGATGCTCTCCACAGCCTATCCTCCAATGCCAGAGCAGAGTGGGCTGTCCAGAAGCAGGAGGATGGCTCGCTCTGCACCTTCATCCCCCAGGACTAAGGCAGGTCAGATGTGCCTCCTCAAACAGCTCCTTCTGCTTCAGGCTTCCGTCTCCTCCCATGCCTCATCAGAGCCTAGGGTGGCCCCAGAGGTCAATCAGAGGACTTCTACTGTCCATCCCCCACTGCCCTGGTTTCCTGCTTCTATTTATGAGTCTCAGCAGAGGCCCTCATGGACTCTGTTCTATGGAAATGACACAATAAACCCCAGCAAAGAGGAGCAGGGAGCAAGTTGTGATAAAAGCAGGACAAACTGGGCTCTATTTGAGATATCCTGCACCCACACAGCCATGGGAGGGGACTTCCAGATGTCAGCTACACTTATGGGTTATGAGCTCAGAACAGAAATCCAGACCAACCTACTTTTATGTTTGACAGAATGCAGATTCAACTGCTGTACAAAACCCCAAAGTAGCCATGGTTTAATGAGATAAGGTCTCCTTCTCATAAGCTTTGTAACGTAAGCTCTTAGTGGTTTCCTAAGGTATCAGAGCCCGGGTTCCCTGTGTCTTGTTGCACAAGTGTAGTTCAAGATGGCTCATTACTGTCTACATTATAGCTGGAAGAAAGAGTGTATGGGAAAAGGGGCAGTCCCTTCACTTTGAAAGCACACCCCTGAGAAATGCATACATCTTTCCTACTCACAACACTTACGGTACAACCAGCTGAAAGGGAGACAGGACAGTGGAGCAGCCATGTACACGACAGAGTTCTATTATAAAAGACTTGGAGAGTGGACATTCTGGGATGGCTCGGAGTCTCTACCACACATCTCTGCCGATAAAACGTTTCTGAGAAAATACCTTCAAATATGTGTGTGTTTCATAATTAATACGTATGTCAATATTTATATTAATTATTTATAAAACTTAGTTTTGCTTACTTTTTTAGATAAATATATACCTCACAGATTATCTGGCACACACACACATGCTCCTTGGAGGCCACTGGTCTAGACTAAAGATGTAGCTTTATCCATGAATAGCAAATAGGTAGTGGCTGAAGTCTCAAGTTGAAGGTCACCCGAGGAGAGACACAGAGAGGAAGAGAGCTCAGAGATGGGAAGTTGGGATATCAGTATTTAAGAACTGGGCAGGAACAAAAAAAAAAAAAAAAAAAAGGAGGAGTGATCTAATTCTTCACCCAAGAATTAGAAGGGGAAATGGGATATGGAGGTCCTAAGGAAATCAGGGGCAAAGAGAGTTTTGGAGAAAGCCGTTTGGGATGAGGTCTGAAAAGATGCTATGGATTTGGCAATGTGACAAGAGAAGGAAATCAAGGCGAAGAGGTAAAAAAGGATTAGGTAGCACATCCCAGTGTTAGGTATTGGCCACCACAGCTTTGGAGTAGAAGATCCTCCCGATGGCAGCAGAATGTTAGGAAGACTCTCATGGCGTTCCTATGAAAAGTGCGTTAGAGGAAACAGACCCCAAGTCGAGGCTTTCTAGGATGTGAACCCAGACAGGTTGACCTGACTGAAAACCATCTCAGATGAAAGACGCCGCTTAGGAGAAACGGGAATGACCTAGCGGCCAACTTGATAAGGAAACCTATGAAGGAGAGAGAATAAAACAGACTCCAAGTCTTTAAACTTGGAGTCTAGAAACCAAATGAATGAGAGCGCCTTAGGGCACACAAAGGTGAGCTTGTGATAACCGTGTGTCTGATGAACTTCTCCAGATGATTCCTGCAGAGAGGATGATTCCTGAGCTCCTCTCACACATGCTGGCTATACAAATCATCAGTGCGGAGATCTCTCCTGCTTCTCAGCAGCGCCAAGACTGTGTTCGTGACTGAATGCCATCCCAGAAACTCCTAAGCAACCTGGCTGACTTTACTGTGGCATTGAGGACAATGAGGCTGTCACTGAAGACAAATGGAGTTGCTTCATCTCCTGTGGTAATGAGCTCCCTGGTGTGCCAGCCACAAGGGCCACAGGCTGGCATGGAAGTAGGGTATATCAGGGCCAGTGTGAGCTCATGTCTGAATCAACTGCACACTCAGCTCTAGGAATCCACTTTCCAAAACCCTTCTCGGCAGCGACAAACACAGCCTTCATCTCTTGACCACTTCCTTGTTTAGGATAGTCAAAAAAATGAATCAAAGGAAGGAGAATGTAGTGATCCTGTGAGCGCGTGAGGAGATAGTGCCATTCTCAACCGCAACATCTGTCCCTAAGGAATTACCGCGTGCAGTGCGTGCCCCGGGGGGCATCTCCCAGGGACACTACATTGAAACAGGACATCCTGGATCGTCCCCTGTGGATGTTCCCTGGCTGCCTCTTCCTCACGGTTCTCATTGATTGGATGGGAGTTGGGTTGAAAATGGTGGAAAGAATTTGGGAACTTAATAGTTCTACTTCTTGGACATCTATCTTGGGGCCTGGGTGAGCCTAGGCACAAGGAGGCAGGGCCACCATTCCAGCAACTTTTACTGGCTATGCTGGAGGCTACATCTGAAGCTCTCCAGGGTCAGACATCTCAATATGACCCTGAGAGCTGGGGAGGTCATCTGCAGAGTCAGGCTAGGCTGCTGGACTTAGGGGATGGTTGTCACCAAGTGACAAGATCAAACACATGATTAAATTCTAAATCAGTTGGCTGCCCCAGAAGAGAAGAGGGCAGGAGAGGAGCAGCAGTCCCAAGGAGGAGGAGGAAGTCCCAGCCGGATCCTGATGAGTCTTATGCGGTAGGGAGCTTGAGTTTTATCTAGAGGGCAATGGGGAGCCACTGAAGGATTTTAATCAGAGAGGAGGCATGATCGGATTTGTCTTAGCAACCTAACAGGGTGGTTTACTAAGAGCATCATGTGGTGGAGGAGCCTGTGAGAGATGCGAGCTGAGTCTTGCCTTCTCCACTGTAGGCTCCTGGAAAAGAATGACAGGCATCCTCCCTAACTGCCCCTCACTCCCACCCCAAGAGAGAGCCACGCCCTTCCAGCTCTGAGGCCTGGGCTGTCCTTACCCACAGCAGAAACACAATGTTTTTGTGAATTCTGCGGCAAAAAGAAAAAGGAAGTTACCAGGCCTTTCTGCCTCTTTGGTTTAGGAGGCCCGGGTCCAGCAGGGAGTGTCAGGGCTAGGAATTTAAAGAGCAGAATAAAAGCACTCCGAGAGCTTACAGGTGTGGGAGCTTCAAGAGAGGCCCAGACCTGGTGACAGGTTGGCTATGGAGTGAGGAGTGAGAGAAATGAAGAGGATAGCTCCTGGAATTTCAGCTGGGCTGATGGCATGCCACTGACCAGCATTGGTCCTTGCTATAATGACAATGGAAATTAAAGCTAAAGCAGCAGTATGAATTTATAGGCAAAAGCTTCCATTAGAAAGTAAGGGAAGATAAAGAAAGGACTCCTGATTGAGTGGTAGCCTGGAGAGGCGTACACTGGTGCAGAGGACCAGACTAGCCCATTCACTAAAGAATGGAAACCAGATTTGTCACAAGTCAAAAGGGGTTCTTTTTGTCCACTTCATAAGGAAATCTTGGGCTGGCAAAATGCTTCTTCTTTTGCCAGTTTTCAGCTTTGCTGGTGACTCTCAGCCCTTAGTACCTCAGCTGAGACTTGAGCAGCATCTCTATTCTTAATGTTACTGCTTGTGGTGTAATAGATCTGAGTGTTCTAGCCCCTGGTGGCTCCTCCTCACCTATCAGCTCCAGTGCAGCACAAGTTTGAAGCCCCTTGGTGGCCTTGTGGAGCCCAACGGGCAACTTTTGCTGGTCTTTCTGGGCAGCTGCCTATAACATTAGTTGTTAACCTTTCCTTCCTCCTTTTCCAAGAGCCTCAGGCCTCAGGTTCTGTGTTTGCTGGCAGCCTTGGCCCGGGACTTCCCAAAGGCCTTCAATTTCTGATGTTCCTGTTACCATCTGTCTCCAGAGCTCTTCAGAGTTAATAACTCCTAGTGTTACCAAGGCCCTTCAGTGCAGTTCACCCAGTCTACTCTTTCTGAAGTAGAAATCATGAGCTGGGAGTAGGGCCACACACTGAGGGTTCTATCAGGACCTGGGCTCAGCACAAGTGACATTGCACTGGAAGGAACCCTCCTCCACTGACCCGAGGCTTATGTACAGGAGAAGGGGACCCACAGGCATAATTCTCTACATTTTGGCAACAACTGGAAGACTTTGGAAATTGTGAGAGTGGAGGTCATTTGCAGGGCAGAGCCAGGGTCTGTACCTATAAGGCACCTAGGACAGCCCCAGCTGTCACCGAGCAGCTCACAGACCTTTCCCATACTTCCAAGAAAATAGCAGGGTCAAAAGCATGGCTGCAGTGCCTTTTGTTCTGCTTTTATTTACCTATTGGGCATCAATGAGGCCACACAGAGAGTCACAGGTTTTTGATTTTTAAAACCCAAAGCCATTTTTAAGTCTCTGTCTACCTTGGAAGAAAACAAAAATCATGTTTTTAATGAGTAACAAGTTAAGGGGCTGGGAGTTTGTTTGTCCTTTGTCCCTTTGATGGTCTCTGACGACATCGTGACTATGTTAGGACCAGTGACTGAATAGAGGAGAGGACATGGTTCGTGCTTAGGGGGAGCAGCTCCCACACATCTGAGCAGCACACAACTCTGAGCACACAGCTGCGAGCAAAGAACTGAAACTCCCACCCGAGAACCAGCATGTGGGTAATTCTTGGGGGAGGAGGAACTCTCACGGCTGCCCTGCTGCCACATGTCCTGCCGGTCTCTCCTGGAAATTGACCAGTGACAGCATCTTCCAGGCAGATGCAGAAGGAAGCTGCCCGCTCCTGGCACAGATGGGAAATACCAAGCCTGTGTTCCAATCTGGACTCAAGGCCCAGCTCAGCCTCAGTGTGCACTGAGAGACACAGCCCACTCCATGGCTCCTAGGCCTCTTTTTCCTCCTTGGAAAGAGAACAACTGGACCTGAAGTTGTGTCGGATTCCTCAGTCTTCCAGGCTGTGCGTTTTGAGCCTGTAAGCGCTCACTTGAGTGCCGGATGGAGCAGAACGCTCTGTCACCGCACACCGGGAGGAGAGTGGAGCATGTGCCAGGTTTCCACAGGTCACCAAAGAGGATTCCTAGAGAGAAAGTGTGAGAACGGGCATAGGCGGGCCCCTACCTCTAAGACAGTGAAGGCAACCTCACTGATCTCCCCTGCGGGGTTAAGGGCAGTGCCTGGTAAGGCCAAGGACACTGTGGGCTCTGGTTCCTACTTGTCAGCTGGCCAGCAAGCAGAACACCTCCCCTGACTCCTTGGTCACAGCTTCTTCCCTTCAGCTGCACCACATTGCTTCTTGCTACCTTCAGGAAGGCCCTAAAACTAAGGAAGTATTCTCAGGCCTGGGCCTCTTGCTTCTCCTGCCTGTTCTCCTCTCCTTTTACTCAGTTCATCTTTCTGATTACCTTCCCCAAGGACAGACAGACTCTCTGAAAGCAAATCTGACCAGTGGCCTGATGCCCTTAGAGGGCTGGAAAGGAAGAAGACAGTTCACAGAGATGCTCAGTAAGGGCTCCCTGCCCAAAGCACAGAAAAGCCAATACTATGGTGCCAGTTTTTACAAAAAGAGCTTCATAGTAAGGAAGGAAGACAGGAGCAAAGTTAAAATTTACTTCCAGATCAGTGAATAGGGAACAAAATCATAGGAAGGCAATGGGGAGAAGCTGTTTGTTGTTGGGATAGCAAGACGTGGACCTCGTGTAAGCAGTCATCATGACTTTCCCCGGGTGAGTTATCACATTCTGTGCTGGGAATTTTCTGAGCTTATGACTTCAAAAAAGGACCAGATGAACTTTCTTCTTCTGTGTATATCCATCCATTCTTTAAAAGCCAATTGCAAGCCAAGCTTGAGTGAATTCTGAAGGCTTTTCCAAAAAGACAACTTGCTAGGCAAAGCGTTTGTGTCCAGGTGGGTCTAGACCCTTGCTGGATTCACTGGCAAGAGAATGTAGCCAATTTAATTGAACAAACTGCTAATGTACAATCCATACAGAGGATAGTCAGTTGAGAGATTTTTATCCCCATTTGACAGATGAGGAAACTAAGCCTCAAAGCCTGAAATAACTTGTCGGAGAATACAAAAATAGTGCAAATCAGAATTTCAGAACAAATATCCCTGGTTTCTTTGTTTCCCTTCCGTTCTTGCAAACATTCTTTAGTGATCTTCTCTTTTGTGCCCTGGGGAACCAAAGACAAACTAAGCAGTGTTGAAGCTTTTAAGCATTTGCACGCTAGACCAGACACCAGGAGTGGGACAGGGGCACCCTGGTAGCTTGTACAAACCCAGAAAGGGGAGAGGCCTAGCAAGCTTTCCAGGAAGTGACATACAAGGGAGTCTTAGAGGACAGAGGACAGCCGCCTGGCAAAGGAAGTGGAAGGACATGCAGGCAAGGCAGCTGAGCATGAGAGTGCGCAGCACCATTGCTCGCCAGAGTAGAGTTCCTCAGCACCTCCTGAGTGCAGATTCCTGCCACCGGCGAGGTCAGGGTGACATCGGAGTGAGGTCAGGATGATACCTTTCTCCCTACCCAGGCAGGGACTGAGGGAGGATGTGGGCCTGGAGACTCTGCCCAAGCCTGGCCTCCTGGGGGAGGGAGGGCTCTGCCAGCACCAAGGTCCTCCTGACAGCCTCAGCCTCCTCCCTCAGCCAGATCTTCAGTTTAGCTAAACTGCTGGATCCCTTTGGGTTTGATACCATCTAATTGGTTGTGGCTAATCCCATATTAACTTCTCTCGCAGAAGCTAGAGGGCCTCTCCCCACTTTCCATCACTTCCCAACCCCTACAGAACCCGCTGTTATCATGTTTATGAGTCTCCACAGCCACAGACAGGCGAATTTGCATATAAATAACCTGCCAGCATAAGAGGCTGCAAGAGGCACCTGGTAACGACTCTGTTTATTACTCTGGAGAGAGACTGGGAGCATGAAGGCCTTGTGTGCTGGGTGGCCCAGTTGGGACAGCTACATTTCCACCGTCTGATTAGCTGAGAAAGGGTCAGTGACCCCCACAAACAGCAGAAGAACAGAAAGACTCGCAGCTCCTCCCCTCTGGGCAACCTTGGCCCTGGAAGCCAAGACCAAAGACAAAAAGACCTGGCCAGTTACTAAGGCTGCTTCTGCCTGAAATGTTGCTCAAGCAACCAGGTATGGCTCTTGTTATGGGTACTGCCTCTTGCAAAGGACCTGGCTGATAAAACATCCAAGTAAAGACTGGGCAGAATGGGGCATGGATGGAGTCCCTACCTTGAGTCTTCACACTGGGGGCCTTGGGGTGGGAGCTGGACCGGTGGGACAAGGCAGGCTAGTGAGGGTCAGTGAACAGCCAGTGAGTGTGCTGTTTGGTAGGGGAGTGGATTGTCTGGAGGGAGATCAATAGGAAGGACTAGTGGAGGTGTGGCTGCTGTCAGCACTAGGGGTCCCCAGGTGACACACTGGTGACTTCATCTCCTGTGCCTTGAGGACTTTCAATGGGGAAAAGCTGAGTGGCTCACTCCGTGGGCTTAAGCTGATATCACCATTAAAGGCAGATGCCCAGGTGTGGTGAAGCCGCCCGTAATCCCTGTCATGTGGGAAGTTGAGGCTCAAGGATGAGGCCAGTCCGGGCTACATAGGGAGTTCACGCATGCTGGGACTACATAAGGACCGTATCTCATGCAAAAAAATTAAAAATGGCTGGGGATGCAGCTCAGAGGTAGAGAGCTCTGAGTTTGATCCCTAGCACCACACACGCGCGCACACGCACACACTCACACACACTCCCTCACCCACTCACTTACTCAAATGGCCCAAGTTTTGCCAAGTGTGAATGGAAATCTCAAAGTGGCAGTGTTGCTCTCTTGAGATTAGTGTTTCTTGGCTTTGAGCGCTAGTGGCTCTCAGCCTTTAGTGCCTTGAGCTAGCGTTAGCGCCACTCAGGAGTATCACAGCTCTTGGTGTTACGATTCTAGTGCTACATCCCTCATTGGTTTATAATCACCGCTCTCAGCTCCGCCACTGCACAGGATTAGTAAGCCTCTATGCGGCTTTCTGGAGCCCTGAAAACCATACTGGGGCTTGCTATCTCTGGGGTAGGAGAGGAACTAACTCTACCATTATCCTCCTTGTGGCCCAGCACTGTCCCTTCCATCCTCTGTAGGGTACCCAACTTTGCTGACCTCAGCAAAGGTCTTCTTCTTCCTTCTTTGCAAATAGCCTTAGGCCCAGAACTCTTCCGAGTTAGTAACCCCTAATGTGACCAAGCCCTTTTAGAATAGCCCACTTAGGTCTAACCTAAGTAAAACCAGTTTTAAGGGCTAGGACAACTGGAGCAGGTCTGTGTTCAGCTCTGTGCTGCAGCCCAGGGCCAGTGCACTGGAGGGAGTGAATGCCCCTCTGTGACCCAAGGGGTCCCAGGTAGCACTGCTTACATAGCAGAGAGGCGAGCTGCCAAGTACAATCTCCTGCACTGTGCAGACCTGTTCAAGGACTTTTGGAATAGTGTCCAGAGAGGGCAGGTTCATGCAGGGAGGGCCAGCCAGAGCGGCCATAAGGCAGAGCCATCTGGGATAGGTGTGCCTTTTTAAGCCTGTTGCAACCTGGACCCATATCTTCTACAGAGGCTTATTGCATCTAGGACAGTCTCAGTTGTCATAGCAAAGGCTCAAAAATGCTGAGACCAAAAGACATAGCTGCTGTGACTTTTGTGGCATCTCTAGAAAGAACTGTCCCATTAACTATAGCCCACTGGGGATAAAGGGACCTCAGAAAATATCAGCCAATCACCCTGGTCCTCTCCTGTCTTTGTCCTTAGATATGATTTTGTCTGACTGCTCCCCAGATGGGTGGCAGTGGTGCCGGGAGTAGGGGAGTCAGGTCATGTCCTTCTACAACTGTCAGAGTCAGTTTCTCTTTTTCTGTCTCCCACAGGTCACCTAAGGAGGCAGGGAGTGGACTACTCACACTGCATGTCCTGGCACCTACTCACGTATCCGCCAGGCTTCATTCAGAGTAGGGAACCCACCAAATAGAAGAAGAAACGCAGGTCAGGACAGCCCAGGCTCTGGAGGAAGTGGGCTTCGAGGACAGGCTCATGAGACAGGAAATCTGTGCATGAAGTCAGTGCAAGAGAACTGTTGGGAAAATAGAAATTTAAAACAAAATCTCCAACCTCGAAAGGACCGCAGAGCTAGAAAACTATCGCAGGCTCTCTGTGGAGAGATTGCAAAGATAAAACTCAATCAAAGCCCCTTAGCTAGTCAAGCACTTCTCATGTGCTTTCTAGATGAATAATAATTAGTTCTGAAGTAAGAGGGCTGGATAGCATCGTTTACAATACCTAGTTCATCCTACCTTTACCTGCTAATTGGGGTGACCATCTGTGTTACCTATGGCTTTATCCAGAGAAAAAATAAGCTTCTTATCTTCATAATAGGAGGTAGTTTTGCAAGTTGGAGCAGGGCACCCCCTGAAGTCAGGCTCTTACCCTCCCGTAGGAACTGAGGGCTGCTTTCTCCCTTCATACTTTCAAGTCCCTGAGATATTCCTGAGTTGTGAGACCTGCAGGAGACTTATTAGCCGTTACAGAGAGTAACAAGCATTTGAAAAGATGAGAAAGGAATTCTGAAGCAAAAAAGAAGGGGAGAAGTCCTTTCCTACATTTCCAATAGAGTTCAGGCTCTTATTTTTAATTTGTATTTGTCCTTCTGGGACCCATCAGGTAGGAAGTAGCTAGGTTATGGGGGTGGGGGGGACTGGAAGCCTTTCAGGCCAGGTTTGACTCCTAACTCTACTTTCTACTGGTTAGTTGGACAAATCAACTCTCCCCTGCCTTGCTTTCCTCCTCTTTGAAATGAGGATTATAATTACTACCCCTCAGAAACATAAGGAACAAATGAGATCGTATGTTAAAGTCAACTGGAATGCAGTGAGCTCTTTGAAATATTTCTCTCTGAAATTAAACCGTATGATACCACAAGAATTGGAATGATAGAATGAGTAGTAGTTCATCAAATCCCAAAGTGCTAACACCAGGGGATTCCTGGAATGCCTACATCAGATGGCTATGGAGCAGATGAGAGAGAAACTGCTCCTTTGTACAGCTGGTCATAAATTCAGGGCGCTTGTTTCCCTAAGAGGTGTCATGTCACAAAATATAAATAGGTTACGAAGGGTTTAGGGCATTTGTGGGAGATAGCACTAAATGGGTTGCTAAGAAAGAGCAGATGTTGGGGCATGATCCTAATTCTGAGGTCGACAGCTTCTAGGGTAAAGCTTTTCCCATCAAATATTTTGGAAAAACAGTCAAGGGCAAGCTGGCTAGACAGATGTATCATGGGTTAGGATTTAGGGGATCATTCTTCTATTTCTGTGCTCCACATTCCACTGGTCCCCAAATCCTCAGGATGATAGGCCGAGTGAGCAGCGGTTCCATTTCTACTGCTCCTTTGTCATTTCTGCCAAGGAGCAGCACTGTGTAGCCTTTTTCCTACTACGGGGCACATGCCCATCTGCGCCCTGGAACAGCCACCTCTGTTGAGATAGGGCAAGGTGAGGGCACCAAGGCCTTCAGTCAACAGGTAATTCCCAACAGAGACCCACCATGTCCAAGTGTCTTGTCCCTCTGCACCCTCCAAACCTCCAGTGCTGCATCTGTGGGATACCTTCCTCATCGCCATGGCAACCAGGTTCCCTGAGAGAAAGGCCACTGGGCCCCAGCCACCATTCTGGGAAGTTGCTGACGGTTCATACCCTCCTAATTACTGTGCTTCTTTCAAGGCCCAATGGCACAGCCTTAAGTTGAGGCTACTAGGTAAAAGAGAGAAAGTATCTAACCACATTTGGGTGTTTTATCTTGGTTTGGTTTGGTTTTTGTTCTTTGATCATCTGGGATGGAGAGGTCAAGAAGAGCAATAGATTAGGGTGACCCAGATTTCTAGGGTGACGTGAGCTCATCCCACTTTGCCCAGCTCCTGCTCTGCCAGATTCTGAAAGGGGCTAGTAGAGGCCCAGTGGGCACGGTGGACTGGGTGGGCAATTGTGATGTGAGGGCAGGTAGAAAAGAGAGCCAGCAGGAGCCAGCCAACAGGAATAGGTTTTCATCTAGGTTGCTGAGGGTGTGGAGGGGGCTGCTGGAGCAGATGGCAGGATCAGGGCAGGACAGTGCCAACAGCAAGGCTAGAGCAGAGCTAAGCAAGTGCCAGGGGATGATCGAATGACAGCTCTGCAAGGATTGAAGCAGGAGACAAAGGATTTGCTGCAGAGCCCACAGCCCTGATGGAGCAGGGGACTCTTTGATGCCAGCGATAGCCAGGCCAGGGTGGGGGTGGGGTGATTTAGTACCTTGGAAGACAGGCAGAACCTGTGCTTTGGGGACAGAGCCACAGGCTGCCGCCATCCATTGCTCCGCCAAAGGCAGCGGTGATGGTGACGGAGGACACAGGCTGGCCGAGGAAGGGGCGGCGGCCGAGGGGAGAAGCACAAAGCTGGCTCCAAGCAGCGCAGACTGTGAGCACATTTTGCCTGCAACATTCAGATGAATTCCGGGGCAGCCCTTCTCTGCGAAAGGGAAGTGTGGTTCAAAGAGAACAGAATGAATTGGCTGGAAGAAACAGCTAATTGGTTCCAGATAGCTTCAGAAGCCCACAGAAGATCTTGTGGGTCAGCAGTTACTCTCCGCCCTGCCAGACACAGGGACACCAGACTTGGCCTGAGAGGGCATCCCAAAGCTGGCAGCCCAGACAACTGCCTGCCTGGCCACCCTGCTGCCATCAGAGAGGCCGTAAGGCACCAGGGCAAGGTGGGTGAGATAGGGCCAGGGACTCTGCCAGGCTCTGCAGCTGCCACCTTATATACCTTGAAACGCTACCCTGACTCCACCATCCTGACTGAAAAGGAGATAAAGCCAGACTCACATTGGTCCTGACTACCTCCGGGTTTTTGTGAGCATTGAATGGGAAGAGGTTATGGTACAAACACCAGCAATTATTATCTATGAGCCATGAAGCTTCACAAGAGCAGGGAGTCTTCTATGCTCACTTCATAGCCTCTGCATTGAACATAATGCCTGACTTGCACAGTGTTGAGCACTGATGGATACTGGGAAATATTCCTCCCTGCAGTGGTCCCTCCCATCATCCAGACAGACTGGGAGTCCAAGCTAGGGGTATTCAAGTGTGACCCCACCCCAAAGTCAACCTCTGATCATGTTCAGATTGGTTATCATGTTTAATTTGTTGTAGCTCTCTTGTCCATTCCTGGAAGACAGAGAATGGGGAGTGATTTAAATTTGATGGAAGGGGTGTTCTAGGATCCCCTTGTCAGCGCAGAGCTGGGCCTCTCCTTGGGAGCCCCTCTTCTCTCCTGTCCCTCTGAAGCTTTCTGATTCAGAGGCAGAGGTGGGGAGAGACAGGATCATTTTATGACCTTCATGCGCAATTCAGCCTGAGACTGGGAAGCCCCATGATATATCAGTCTTCTTAAACTGCATACACATTCCACATTAATTCTAATTTAGATGCAACCAGGAGTTAAGTGGCAGTTGACTAGTTGACATGTTTTGTAGACATGTAATCACTTATTAATTTTGATTTTGTAGTTCCCTTTTTGCCTCTTGGGGCCAATCCATTCTTTTTCTTTTTTTAGGTATGAAGCATTTCTGGAGACTTTTGCAAGTGTCCAAGACCCAGGCACTAGACCCGTCAGGCATTGCAGCACCCGGAAGGGAGGGCCGGAGGAGCACCCAGGACACCCCACATTCTCCTAGAAAGGGTGAAGCACTCCTCTTATGGCTTTTCAGCCTTTTTCCGGGAAATAGAAGACATGAGTTCCGTCCCTGGAAATATCCTCCACGTGCCGTGTGTACCCGGGTAAGCCGTGAGACCTGTTTGGGCAGGTCAGATGTGACCATGAGTACGTGCAGGGATTCAGGGGCAGTGGGCTCTGGGCATCTGGGTCTCAGCTGAGGACAAAGCTACCCTCCCTGAATGGCAGAGACCATCTTCCATGTGGAGGGAGCTAGCCCTCCTCCTCAGTCCCTGCAGACCAAGAAGAGGCCCAGTCAGACTCAAGTCCCATGACACCAGCTCTCTGCTTGCTATGGATAGCCATTGTCCACAAAATTCATCCACTGAAGCCCCAAACCTAATATGACTGTATTTAAGGAAGTATTTAAGGTTGAATGAGATCAAAAGGGCAGGATTAGTATTTGCTAAGATTAGTATTCTTGTAAGAAAAGACAGGAGACTAGTCCCTCTCTTTCCTCTGCCCAACCTACCCTCCCCCTGTGCCATCTGAAGACACAGCGAAAGTGAAAGTGACCATCAGTCAAAGAACCCTCACAGGAGCTCAATCCCTGCCACGCCTTCCTCTTGGACCCTTCATCCTCCAGAACTGTGAGAAAATAAATGTCTGTTGTTTAAGCTGCCCAGATTTTGGTTCATTGTTATGTCAGCCTAAGCAGCCTGACACACTGCCCTCTCCCTGGGAGAGAAGCCTTGTTTCACACTGACTGTGCTGAGCCTTTTGAGGTTTAAAAAAAAAAAGTAGAGAATAGCAAAAGTTGGCCCGGATTCAGAGTTTGTTCTGAGCCAGTCACTGCTCCAGGCATTTTATGTGTATGAACATTTAATCCGCGGAATTCTACAACACAGGTGCCATTTTACAGGTGAGGAACCTGAGGCACAAGTTGAGAAGTCGCTTGCTCGGGGTCACTCAGTTATAGAACGGCACTGCTTCTGCTTTCAGGGTGCTCTCAGTTTCATCAGTGTACAGGATGAATTGACCTGTGGCTGTACCCAGCCATATGCAGGTGCTATGGGAGGTAGGGAAGAAGGCAGAGTATTGGTCCTTCTTGCCAGGAGTCTAATGGGAATATAAGACAAACTCTTAAATCCTGCAAGAGAGTCATTCTCTTAATGTCCATTCCCAATGTCAGCATGGTGTGTCAATAGGTGTTTCTTGAATGATGTATTAGAATATGTCATTGGCTTTCTACAGCTGCTTCAATAAATTACAAGTTAAATGGTTTAAAACAGTACAACTTTCTATCTTACAGTTCTAGATGTCCAAATGGTTCTCACTGAGCTAAAGTCAGGGTGTGCCCAGGGCTGCGCTTCCTCTGGAGACTAGGGGAGTGCTCCCCGGCCTCCTCCAGTTTCTAGAGGATGCCTGAGTTCCTTGGGCAGTGGGTCCTTCCTTCATCTTCAAAGCCAATATCACGGCAGGCTCAAATTATTCCCTGACTCTTACGCTAACCCTTGTCTCACCAAGTCACTCTTAGGCATGCTGTGATTGCAGCCACCCCATCTGGTCCCCCACATGCATGCTTCCCCCATCTCAGAGGAGCAGCCAGAATCCCATGCATGTGACTTTTGCATGTCACAGAACACATTCAGAGGTTCTGGGATCTGAACACAGACATCTTAGGAGGAGACAGAGTTCTGCTTATCACACAACAGGATTATGACTATGGCGAGTTAACCTCTCTGAAGCTTGGCTTCTTCGTGTAAATTAGGGATAGTTCCCTAACGTTCCAATGGACCCGAAACATCAGTGATCTCCACGACACGGCTGTGCTCCTCAGCCTTCAGCTCTGGTGCTTCAGTAAGTTCTACCTCCAATTCTACCTCCCAAGTGAATTCTAAATCCTTCTTTCCATTTCTGCTAACACATTCTGGGTCATCCTGCAATAGCAGCATATCTGGCCAACTGTAGTGACCCTAATCCAACTCCCAGCACCTACTCCAGCCCCACTTAACCCCCTCACCATGACCAATAGGGCTCCTTGTGAGCTGGTCCCGTCCCACCCCCAACATAGCGTCATACCATTCCCTCTCATGCACACAATCCCACCCAGCTGACCTTCATAATCATGTCCACTGAACTCAGCTCCTTTCCTCCTCAGACGCTTTGCTCTGGAAAAGTTCTGTTGCTTGGACATCTCTTATCCTGGTCTTACATGTCGCTATTTCTTTTCTTCATTCAGGTGTTAGCTTTGATGCCACTACCTCAAAGGGCCCTTCGATGGCCAGCCTTCCAGTGACCCTGACCTTTAAGCATCCTCCTGTTTTATGTCAGTCAGGATGAGGCTTTGGGCCTGGAAAAGGCAGGTCTCTGACAATGCAGTGTCATTCTCACGACACTGAGCAAATTCTGTAATCTTGAAACACCAGCTGAGGGTTCTACAACTCTTCCTCTGGCACTACCTGGAGTTAACATCAGACACAGCCACTCCAAGGGCTCAGTCTCACTAAGCTGCCCTCTCTTCAGATGCCACTCACAAGTCCCAGGAACCACCTGTATTTCTGACCAAAGGACTATATACCAGAGGTCCCCACAGCCCCTCTCAGGTTTAGCAAATCCTTAGGACATTTTCCAGGTTAGTGTAAAGAATACTCAGGAACAGACTAATGGGAGAAGCTGGGGATGGGGGGGAGTGCAGGAAGGGAGTAGGAACATCCAAGTTTCCACACCACTCCCAGAGCTCTACCTTCACTGCCCATGGATGTGTTTACCAGCCTGGAAGTGCTCCAAACCCTACAGTCCAAGGTCTTTGTGGAGGTCTCATTGCATAAGCATCATTGACTAGCTCATCAGGCACTGGTGATGCAACACAATCTTCAGCGCCTCTCCCCTCCTATGGCCACTTGGCTCCACCCTGACCCTGAAGGAATCTACATCCCCATACACACCCACTCCACCTCATAAGCATACAAGAAATATATCACTTGGGAGATCCCAGCGGCTTAGGATCTCTTTGCCATGAACCGGTCAAAAGCTATAGGTGATTCCCCTGCCCTCACCCCCACACATCCAGAAGGTGCACAACTCAGAGAGGCCCTGGGTGCTTGCAGATGGGGTGTTTTCTAGACCAGCATCAACCTATGCTCCACGTGGGTCATCAGACCCCAAGAGTGAGACTAGAGACGTGGAAAGAAGGACAGTGTAGCCATCCCATCTCCTCACAGCCACTTCATAGACGAGGCAAGTACCCACTGCCGTCTCCTCTTCATGGCCAAATCTTCATGCTCTGCAGAGATGAACCGACCTCTCTTCAGCAAATAATGTGCCCAGTCCCAGGAGCTCAACTGTAGTGGGCTTGATAGATTCCTGCCAGGAACTTCTCTTCTTCCTCCTCCTCCCAAACATGCAAACCTCCCATTTCCCTAGGGGCCGAGAGCTTAGGACTAACTTCTGGGCCTGTGTGGATGGAAAGATGAAAACAAAGTTGGCTTTGGTGATTTTCTTCTCTAGATTTTACAGGCCAGCACAGTTTCTCAGTGAAACCCAATCCATGTGGTCCGGATTCATTTCCACACTGGGAAAAGGCTGGTACGTAAGACAGATGGAGATCCCAGAGGTCCCTTTTAGTTGATTTAACAAACCCTTTCAAGTTTTTATTTTTTCATTAAGAAGCAGAAATTGTGTGCTCCCAAACCACACGCAGGCGCATACACATACTCCACACCAGTTTCAGTGCTCCATGAGACCAGGGGCATTTTTTCTGTCTTCTCCATTTTAAGAGGGCCTGGGAAAAACTTGCAGGAACTTGGGGGAAGCGGGCAAAGTGCCCCCCCACCTCCAGGAAGTCACTGTCTCCACAGAGTCCTCCTTTATCCACACAGCCTGCACCACAGAGGACAGTGGTAACTCAAGCAGGGTTTAATTTCACACCTCAAACAAGGTTTAATTTCAGTTCTGGTAGGAAGACCAGGATCAAGAACAAAGTTAAACAGGATGGAAGAGCCCAGAGACAGGTTTCCCATGCTATCTAGAGGCATCTAGGGCATGAACTTTCTAGAACTTTCTAGAGGCATCTAGGGCAGCCCTTTGGTGGGTCATCTAGAACTTTCTAGAGGCATCTAGGCCAGCCCTTTGATGACCTCAGTGCCAGATGCATGCAATGTCAGGCATACAGAGCAGCAGAATAGGAGTCCAGAGACCTCAGTAGTAGCCTCAGCTCCCATGCAACAGATTGCGTGATCTTGGGAAAGTCAAGGGGTTCAGTCTCATCACCTCGTCTGTGCCTGTGATGTGCGACCTGGCCATGTGACCTATTTTCTACTCACTGTGAAAGTGAGGATATTGAAATCTGAAGTCTTCACTGGAACAAAGGAGCATTGCTGTTGAATGCTGTGTGAATCACCATGTCCTATGAGCAGGTGAGATGTCAGAAGCACCCATCACGGATGGTGTCAGAAGCAACCCTATTTGTAAACATTTTCAGGCCAAAGGGTACTGAAACTGCTCTCAGTCAGGCTGCCATCATCTTGAACCAACCCAAATTGCTTCTGTAGCAACTTGTCTTTTATGTCATAAGTGGACCTGAGCACATATGATGATCTGTCTGCTGAGACTGTCTTGCAATATACACATGCTGTGCTTATGAGGGTGGGGCAGGATTCTGGAAGGTTCTCAATCCTGAGGCCTGGACCATGTAGAACTTTGAGCAGCTCATTATGGCCCAACAAGTCACTGAGTGAAGGCAGCCTGCTGAGAGTTATCTACATTTTCTTCATGAGAAATAAGAATATCCAAGCAGCTTTGACTGTTTTTCAAATCAGCAGGTGTGAATGTCTAGCCGGAAGTCCCGTTATGAAATGCATCACTTTCATCTGCGATGCATTTCATCTTTCGTCTTTCCACTGACCTCAGATCCTCCCAGAAGATGGGGGATGTCTCGCCTCCCACCTCCAGGCCAACCTGCATCTGCCCTGACAGCACCCCTCGGCCCTGTGTGCGTCTCTCGGCACCCTGTCCTTCCACTAGGGAGTAGACGCTGTCTTCTGGGAGCCAGGCTGATGGGAGTGGATGCCCCGCCTTGTCTCCTGCCCTTTTGAGACCTCACCTAGCAAACACAAGATCCAGTGCTCTATCTGCCCCTTAATCTAATCACGAAACCCCATCTGTAGCCCAAAAAATCCCTGATTTTCTCTCCTGATGACTCCCTTAACTGAGCTAGATAATGACCCCTTGCCTCTCTGCCCCTCATCCCCTCCCTCCTCTCCCTCCTCT